>JAMWET010005297.1:0-7500 GCA_024036415.1 Prochilodus magdalenae
AGAAAGGAAGATGGAAAATGTTTTTATGAGAGAGAGGATGTGAATTAGAAATAAATTAGAGATGTTATTTGAAATTATAAAAAAGGAATGTATTAAAGTTTATAAAAGAGGTGTTATAATACAGACTAGGATTTAATGAGTGATACGAGCAGTTTTATTGTGTTAAGGATCGGGAAATTATATTACATGTGAGTTTACGGGTCACGACTTCTATCAAGTCTCTGTGACAACTACTAGAAAGGATAGGTACTGAAGCGTAGCTCAGCTTTAAATCCCACCCTCCAACTCATACCGTAGATAGTATCGCATTGAATGCGCTAGCATCGTAATCGTACTCACCTCTATCCACAAACTACTCAATCCGTCTTACACCATTTCCCACAATTTCTAATAACTGTTGAGCTATTGTGACCTCCAATGACCTGACCGGTAAATACACTCACAGTGGTGGTGAAGGTAACCAGATGTCCCCCTCTAAAACCTCCCTCACAGAAATGATGTCTGAGAGGCTGTTTATGGTGGCTTTGGCCTCAAGCACCATTCATGGCGGAGGGATACATGCAGCAGGGCGCTGTGCGGCCAAAAACATAGTCCCCCAAAGAAAACGTCCTATTTCCAGGTTTTCCCATCATCAACATTCCACAGAAGACTCAGAAGACACATGTAGGTTCACTGGAGGGTGAGAAATGTCTATGTGTGTGTCGTAGACATCCCAACACAGTCTCAGGCAAGAACTGATTTAGACAAGTCGGAAAACTGTGAGCCTGTTAGCCACATTAGCCTCGTAACTACAGTGCTAAAGCTAAAGAAGCAAACGTCACACACCAAGCATGTCTCCCTGGCAGAAGCACAGCGGGCTGGTGAAGCCCAGGTCTGGGGTTCTAGATAAAAGTATGAGGTACATTCAGTCCGTGAGTAAGAGGCTGTTTTTGCAGAGCTCAGTGGAAGACGATTCGTTTGTATTTGGTGTTGGGGATCTGCTCCCTGTTCTTTAGTCTCCTCACCGCCTCCCTCATGTGCTTCGGCTGCAGAGGAGGAGTGTCTCCCCACTTCTCACAAACGTCCAGTGCTGAAAAACAAAAAAACATACGTTCCAGCATGAGGAAGAGGATCTCACTGTGCGCACACCACTCACAGAGCAGGGTTACTTAAGCACTGGCCAATAGGAATAGAAATCTCTCCGAGCTTTTCTTCAATTGGACAGCGCTTAAGGGGGCGCTCAAGCTAACGTGCCAAACGTAACCCTGACGACGTATGTTGTAAACACGTCCGCTCTTTTCTTAGAGCAGGGGTGCGGCGCCTATGGCGGGAAACCCGATTTAAAGACTAACCCCTCCCACATTTACGGCATTCAGCTGAGGCTCTTATCCAGGGCGACGTACAAGGTTAATCAGATTACAGGTGGGCCAGTGTAGTGTTGGGAGTCTTGCCCAAGGACTCTTATTGGTGTAGCTCAGCGTAGTCACCCAGACCGGGATTTGAACCCCAGTCTCCCACATGTGGTGGTGGCTCCCTGGCGGGTAGTGGTGTTATCCACTGAGCTACACCAACCTCTTCTAATGACGTATCTTACAGGTAGGAGGCAGAACGGAGCGGATGGTTAACCTTACTGCTATGAGGATAAACCTTAAACCTTAAACCCTTGACGTATGATGTATGATAAGCTCACCAGACTACCTAACACTCTACAACACCTCCACGAGCACCAATAACAGCTGGGACTGGATTGGGCCTGGACTGGACAAGTTTCTGGATGTAGCCACTTCAATGTTCAGACACTCAACGTATTGGTCAGTTGGGCCAGATTGGGTGGATGCCTTCCCTGCCGTTTGATTGGTTGTGCCCGGATTTAAATCTGGGGATTTTTGCAGTCCAAATGTGGGAATGCTCCTGAATGTCCATCATGCCAATCAGTCACAGTTGCAGCACTGTGAGCGTGAGAATTGTCATCTCGGAATACTGGGATTTGGAACAGTGTTCCTCAGTAGGCAGCAATGATGAGCAAAAGGTCAAACCTGGTTCTCCAGCACTTCGATAAACACACTGTGGTTCAAATTTACTGTGCCCTCAACCAAAGATCCCAAACACCCCCGGAACATCATGGAGGGGACTCAATAAAATTCACTCCTTCATTCAGTTTTAGGGTTAAACTTGCCAAATCCTGTGAGACGTTCCCCCGGTATAAAATCAAAGTCTCCCTATAAGGGTTTGGTTACCTTCTTCTACGATCTCCCCGGCAAACACCTTGGAGATACCGGACATGGCAATGACGACGTTCTGAGAGACGGACGAGCCTGTGATGGACTGGATCAGCTGAAACAAAAGAAGAGCACTTCAGACTTTATAAGAGCTCCGTGAGCTGAAAACTAAACAGAAACACGAAACCGTACTCACTCGTTTGATGGCGGCTTTAGGGAACGCTGAGCGTCGGTACATCTCATATCGGTTCAGCTGCTCTTCTGAAAACGAAGAGACCAAAACCCTGCAGACCAGAGAAACGACATGTTTAACCAATCACTCACGGCCGTGTATCACAGCAGACTCTAAAGATCACTTGGCAATGGGTTATAAACAGGAGCAGATAACAGAGCCACGTTTTTTAGAATCAGGTAGTTGCTAGAGTCCACAGTAGTGTAGAGAATAAAACAGAACGGCTCATTCTGGTCAAACACAAACCCAGAAACTGTACAACTCGAGACACTGATCATTCTCAGGTGGGCTCTTAAAATTTTCCAGAGCTGTATACTGGGGATGCAGCAACTGAAATTACTTGGCCAAAAATGGCAGAAAAACCCTTAATAATTTATCCTGAACGAAGACATTTCTAATGGCGCGGTTAACTTTTTCAAGTTCCCAGATGTAGACGGGAACCAGAGGGCAAGTGTGGTGTTAGGAGTCTTGCCCAAGGACTCTTATTGATGTAGCTCAGCGTAGTCACCCAGACCGGGATTTGAACCCCAGTCTCCCACATGTGGTGGTGGCGCCCTGGCGGGTAGTGGTGTTATCCACTGAGCTACACCAACCTCTTCTAATGACGTATCTTACAGGTAGGAGGCAGAACGGAGCGGACGGTTAACCTTACTGCTATGAGGATAAACCGTACGTCTATGTTTATTAGGGAGCGACGCCTTCTTTTCCCAATGGCGTATGATGTATGATAAGCTCACCAGACTACCTAGTAACAACTTGTTTACTTGTTAGCGTCAGAGTTAGGGCCGTGTGCTCTGGGCTAATCCCCAGGGGCTGTTTTTCCACTGAGAATCACACCACGGAGCACGCAGACCTGTGAAGCTTTTATTCAGCTTCATGTATGGCCCCGACACTTTACATATCATATGGCTTCACATTTACATTTTTCGCATTCAGCCGACGCTCTTATCCAGAGCGACTTACAAGGTTAACCCGATTACAGGTGGGCCAGTGTAGTGTTAGGAGTCTTGCCCAAGGACTCTTATCTTTTAACATGCGCTATAGTAAAACAGCCCGACAGCAGCTTTTCAGCGACCGCGTACACGTATGCACGCTCACTCACTCGCTGAATAAATCGAAGTTTAAATAACAGTTTAGTAATTGTTTGTTTGTTTGTTTTTGAAAACCAGGACAAAAAAATAGATATTATTATATTTAATTTATGCAATGGTTTTTAAAAAAATGGCAAAATTAAAACTTTTGGTGCATCCCTAATATAAACATAACTTATATATATATATATATATAAACCCATATATATATAAAATGTTATATTAAGTTACTGTTCTGCTTGATGGGTTCTGTGTGTTTAGTATATCCAGTATATGAATTTCTCTTCATGTCTGTTTCTCTATTCAGCCTCTGAGTTTGTTTATACGTGGTAAGCTGAATCAGCAGCACTCACTGCATCTTCTGAATTTCATCCTCGTCCACTTTCTGTTTTTTCTCTTTCTTCTTCTCAGGCTCCACCTTCAGCTTTTTGGATGGTGGAGGATGAAGACCGCTGGAGTGAGCTTCTTCTTCATCCTCTATGGCCACAACCTCTTTACCCGGAACCTGAACAGAAGATGTACAAGACGACTTTTAATCTGATATGTTGAAGACATTAGCCTCTCTAACCCTTTCCGAGCGGTCAGCAGGAACGCTGTCCGTGTGAGTGTATCTGACCGTTTTGTCCTCGTCTTTGGCGCTGCTGCTCTGCTCTGCGGTTCTCTGTGTTGATGAACTCTCTCCCTCCTCCTGTTTCACCTGCTGTGGAGGATCCGAGGTTTCGGCTCTTTCTGCAGGTTCCTCCTTCACACGGCAAGGGTCCGCCATAATGCACACGGTCTATAGAGAGCAAAACAACAACATAACCCATGAGCAGCTTCATACAGCAGGACAGAGCTCCCAACGTAGCCAGTCAGAGGCAGGACAGAGCTCCCAACATAGCCAGTCAGAGGCAGGACAGAGCTCCCAACGTAGCCAGTCAGAGGCAGGACAGAGCTCCTAACAAACCCAGTCAGAGGCAGGACAGAGCTCCCAACGAGCCCAGTCAGAGGCAGGACAGAGCTTCCAACGTAGCCAGTCAGAGGCAGGACAGAGCTCCTAACAAACCCAGTCAGAGGCAGGACAGAGCTCCCAACGTAGCCAGTCAGAGGCAGGACAGAGCTCCCAACGTAGCCAGTCAGAGGCAGGACAGAGCTCCCAACGTAGCCAGTCAGAGGCAGGACAGAGCTCCCAACGTAGCCAGTCAGAGGCAGGACAGAGCTCCTAACAAACCCAGTCAGAGGCAGGACAGAGCTCCCAACGTAGCCAGTCAGAGGCAGGACAGAGCTCCCAACATAGCCAGTCAGAGGCAGGACAGAGCTCCCAACATAGCCAGTCAGAGGCAGGACAGAGCTCCTAACAAACCCAGTCAGAGGCAGGACAGAGCTCCCAACGTAGCCAGTCAGAGGCAGGACAGAGCTCCAAACATAGCCAGTCAGAGGCAGGACAGAGCTCCCAACATAGCCAGTCAGAGGCAGGACAGAGCTCCCAACGTAGCCAGTCAGAGGCAGGACAGAGCTCCCAACGTAGCCAGTCAGAGGCAGGACAGAGCTCCTAACAAACCCAGTCAGAGGCAGGACAGAGCTCCCAACGTAGCCAGTCAGAGGCAGGACAGAGCTCCAAACATAGCCAGTCAGAGGCAGGACAGAGCTCCCAACATAGCCAGTCAGGGGCAGGACAGAGCTCCCAACGTAGCCAGTCAGAGGCAGGACAGAGCTCCCAACGGTCCCAGTCAGAGGCAGGACAGAGCTCCCAACGGTCCCAGTCAGAGGCAGGACAGAGCTCCCAACGTAGCCAGTCAGAGGCAGGACAGAGGTCCCAACGTAGCCAGTCAGAGGCAGGACAGAGCTCCCAACAAACCCAGTCAGAGGCAGGACAGAGCTCCCAACGTAGCCAGTCAGAGGCAGGACAGAGGTCCCAACGTAGCCAGTCAGAGGCAGGACAGAGCTCCCAACAAACCCAGTCAGAGGCAGGACAGAGCTCCCAACGAGCCCAGTCAGAGGCAGGACCGAACTCCCAGTGTGACTAGTATACTATAGTAAGCTGCAGTAACACCATGTTCCTGTTGGGCTCAGTAAGGCGTTCTCACCTGGTGGTGTACAGCTGTATGAAGAGGGAGAGATGCATGTAGATTAAATAGAACAGATTAATAATCGGACTGCTGACTACGAGAATCAATGTGGTGTCTCTGCATCTTCTGTATCTCTACACTTGTGATTCACACCGCTGGCTGATATTCCAGTTTTGCAGGGCTGCTGTATGATGCGATTCACTGATCACTACTCTACACACAAAACAAATCCTCGCCTAAGAATCGAAAATGCTACACAACATACACCCACAGAACTGCTTAACATTCTTCAGCCCTGCTACACTTTTAATCTTCGTTAATTTAACCCTAAACTAATAACCCTGTGCACACCGGCACCATCCCTGTTTAACGTTACCCTCCATTAGCCAACATTAGCATTAGCCTGCTAAACACAATAAAGCTAACCGTTTTAAAGCCGTTTTATTATTTTTCTCTTACCGTTCAAAGATGAAAGAAGTTCACTCAGCGCCGCAAGACACGTCAAATAATTTAGTAATATTTATAATAAAGTAAAACATGAATATTACACGAGTTAGAACTCAAATCTCAAACTAAAACAGCTAATAGAAAACCAGCCTAGCGGAAACCGCCACTGGCTACAACTTCCGCTCACGGCGTGTTTCAAAATAAGAGTCTCCAAGGGAAAACGTGGTATTTATTTATTTATTTATCTCTCTATTCATTTATTTATCTCTCTTTTCATTTATTTCTCTCTCTCTCTCTTCCTCTCTATTTATTTATCTAATTATTCACTATATTTATTTATATAGCGCTTGTTAATAATAACACGGACAAGCAAGCCGGGACTCTTTCTGCTCAGAAATTGTATCATATAAATCAAGTAAATTGAAAAATAAGAATATAAAAATCCAAAGCTTAAAACTGGATAAGAGCCAACAATTATTATTTATGTAATATTACATAAATGCACAGTTTGTATTCATCATAATAATTTTATGTCCAAAATAATAACTTCACAGTAGAAGGAAAAACATAATACACCATTAATATAAGTCACAAGACAATTATGGTTAATATGGGTCTGTTTAATCGTTTGATTTATCAATGAAGAATTCATATATTTATATATATGAATGCATTTATTTATTAATCTATCCTGTATATCTGTATTGTATATAGAGGAGAGATAAATACAAATATAGAGACAGCATCTCGTCACTGTCCAATGATAAACATGTATATCTATTTTTGTTGATTTTCACTTTTAACGCATGAATGGACCACAGAACCGCTTGAGAGAAGTCTGGTTCCATTGACTTACACTCAAATTAGATGAGGTTTTTGCCCACTTCTTTAAAGCAGCCCTGACGATGCTGTGCACTCTGTTACACAACTGCATATTGTGGCACTTTCAGCTCTCTAAGAAAAGCTGGACTGTTTTAGCTGGGTTTCTCCAAAAACACCTCGGAATAATTCATACCACCACATTCTACATTCCCATCTGCTGACTGGCTAGTGGGATGGTGTCTGCTCTTAAGCAGTCCTGTCTGTGTTTCCCAGCGGGACTGTAAACGCAGAGCTGTGGGACTAAATCATTTATAATGAAGCATCAGCCAGTCCGCTTTTACTTAAAGCTCAGGATACACAGTGAGGAAGCCCAGTTCATTACACAGCAGGCCTGTGTATTAGCTGGAATCTGGTGATTCCCAACATGTCAATATTCCGGAGTTATGATTTAGTAGACTGCGGATTGTGATACGGTAATGAAGCTGATATATTGTGGAATTTGGATATCTAATTTTAGTGCTTAGCTATGCTAATGCTAACGCTAACCATGTGGCCTTATGCTAACTGTCAGAGTGGCAGAAACTAATGGCTGAAGATTACAGCAGCACCATCTAGTGGTGGGGGGTTTAAACACAATTCTACAGGAACAGCTGTCTGTCTCA
>JAMWET010005297.1:12500-22500 GCA_024036415.1 Prochilodus magdalenae
ACAGTCTGTCAGAATGACCGTGTGGGTCATATCTCCCCCTACACTTCCTGTAGTGTATTACAGTCTGTCGGATTGACCGTGTGGGTTGCATCGCCCCCTACACTTCCTGTAGCGTATTACAGTCTGTCAGAATGGCCGTGTGGGTCATATCGCCCCCTACACTTCCTGTAGTGTATTACAGTCTATCAGAATGACCGTGTGGGTCATATCGCCCCCTATACTTCCTGTAGTGTATTACAGTCTGTCAGAATGGCCGTGTGGGTCATATTGCCCCCTACACTTCCTGTAGTGTATTACAGTCTATCAGAATGGCGATGTGGGTCATATCGCCCCCTACACTTCCTGTATTTTATTATAGTCTGTCAGAATGACCGTGTGAGTCGTATCGCCCCCTACACTTCCTGTAGCATATTACAGTCAGTCAGAATGACCGTGTGGGTCGTATCGCCCCCTACACTTCCTGTAGTGTATTACAGTCTGTCAGAATGACCGTGTGGGTCATATCGCCCACTACACTTCCTGTAGTGTATTACAGCCTGTCAGAATGACCGTGTGGGTCGTATCGCCCCCTACACTTCCTGTAGTGTATTACAGCCTGTCAGAATGACCGTGTGGGTCGTATCGCCCCCTACACTTCCTGTAGTGTATTACAGTCTGTCAGAATGACTGTGTGGGTCATTATAGAGCATATTGTAATACATAGGCCATAGATTGTAGTACTCTTCAGGAACTGTAGGGGGCGTTATGTGTTGTCACACTAGAAAGGAAGAAATCTCTGCAGTATGGAATTTCGATGATCGTGGGGAAGGGACAGAAATCAAAGGTGGAATAATAAACAGATTAGTTGATTCATTGATTAATAATTGATGGATTATGTAAGTTTGAGGCCTGATGAAGAAGCGCTCGTAAGGGCGTGTGTCCTCAGACTGGCAGGCGGGTGAAGGTGGTGGCTGGCCGCGCTGCCTGTGACACGGTTCTCAGTTCTCGAGTTAATTGCATTAAAGTGTCTTAATCACAAATCCAGAGTGATCCGCCGCGCGGCACGTCTGAACGGAGAGACGAGGGACGAGGCCTTTGTGTCTGATTGGCTCGCTCCCCCGGCTCAGAGAGAGAGAGAAACAGGGAGGGAGTTTGGGCAGCATGTGTTGGGGCTGGATAAATGGGCGATCAACTTGGCGAGAGAGAGAGAGAGAGAGAGAGAGAGAGAGAGAGAGAGAGAGAGAGAGAGAGAGAGAGAGAGACACACAGACAGGGAGAGTGTGAGACGGACACACAGGCTGAGAGTGTGAAAGAGAGAGCAGGAGGTTCCCGTGTTAAAGCTGAATAAACAGAGAGAGAGAGAGAGAGAGAGAGAGAGAGAGAGAGAGAGAGAGAGGTGGGGGGAGAGAGAGAGAGAGAGAGAGAGAGAGAGAGAGAGGGAGAGAGAGGAGAGAGAGAGAGAGAGAGAGAGAGAGAGAGAGAGAGAGAGAGAGAGAGAGAGAGAGAGAGAGAGAGAGAGAGAGAGAGAGAGAGAGAGAGAGAGAGAGAGAGAGAGAGAGAGAGAGAGAGAGAGAGAGAGAGAGAGAGAGATGGACGAAGAAAAATAAGAGAAGGGAGGGAGAGTGAGAGAGTGATGGAGAGGGAGGTGGAGAGAATGACCTGTGTCAGGGTTGGGTGTGTGGTATGGGGTGTGAAAGTGGCGTCCATGGTGCAGCGTGTGAGTGCTGGGCGTCAGTGTGGCATGTGCTGTTGCTCGCGGTGGAGCAGTTGGGCCCAGCCTTCTGGCAGACCAGATGGTTCTGGTGGAGCAGATGGGGTCAGCGTTCTGGTGGACCACATTGTCCTGGTGAAGCAATGGGAACTAGCCTATGGTTGGGCTGCCTGATTCCGGTGGAGTGATTGGACCCAGACCACAGTTCTGGTGGAGCAAAAGGTGGGCGGCAGCCTTCTGGTGGAGGGCCTGTATTTTTGCGGACCTCATGGTTCTGGTAGCACAAATGGGCCCAGCCTTCTGGTGGGTCATGTGGTTCTACTCACGCAGCTGGGTCCAGTCTTCTGGCTGATCACACAGTTCTGGTGGAGCAATTTGGACCAGGAGACCAGTTAGTGTCTTCTTGTGGACCAGTGGGTTGTTCCCCTATTTGATGCCAATCGTCTGGTAGACCATACAGTTCTGGTGAAGCCATTGGGTTGCCTAGGGTTCTGGCAGATCACGTGGTTCTTCTCAAGCAGTTTGGTCCAGCCTTTAGGTGGACTGCACAGTTCTGGTGGAGCGATTGGGCCCAGCCTTCTGGCTGTTCACACAGTTCTTGTAGCACAAATGGGCCCAGCCTTCTGGTAGGTCATGTGGTTCTACTCAAGCAATTGGGTACACCCTTCTGGCTGATCACATGACTCTGATGGAGCAATTGGGTCCAGTCTTCTGGCTGATCACACGGTTCTGGAGGAGCAATTTGGACCAAGAGACCAGTAAGTGTCTTCTTGTGGACTAGTGGGTTGTTCCCCTACTTGATGGCAATCGTCTGGTAGACCATACAGTTCTGGTGAAGCCATTGGGCCTATGGTTCTGGCAGATCACGTGGTTGTTCTCAGACAGTTGGGTCCAGCCTCTGGGTGGACTGCACAGTTCTGGTGGAGCGACTGGGCCCAGCCTTCTGGCAGGTCACATGGTACATCTCGAGCAGTTGGGTCCAGCCTCTGGGTGGACTGCACAGTTCTGGTGGAGCGATTGGGCCCAGCCTTCGTTCAGGACACATGGTTCTTCTCGAGCAGTTGGGTCCAACCTCTGGGTGGACTGCACAGTTCTGGTGGAGCGATTGGGCCCAGCCTTCTGGCAGGTCAGGTGGTACGTCTCGAGCAGTTGGGTCCAGCCTTTGGGTGGACTGAACAGTTCTGGTGGAGCGATTGGGCCCAGCCTTCTGGTGGACTGCACAGTTCTGGTGGAGCGATTGGGCCCAGCCTTCTGGTGGACTGCACAGTTCTGGTGGAGCGATTGGGCCCAGCCTTCTGGTGGACTGCACAGTTCTGGTGGAGCGATTGGGCCCAGCCTTCTGGTGGACTGCACAGTTCTGGTGGAGCGATTGGGCCCAGCCTTCTGGTGGACTGCACAGTTCTGGTGGAGCGATTGGGCCCAGCCTTCTAGTGGACCGCACAGTCCCAGCGGACCGTTAAGTGTTGCTCGTTAACGGCTCATGTTTGACGTGATTGGCTGTTCAGCACACCCACACGCCCAGCTTTCCCGAGGATCCGTCTTCGCCTGAGCATTAACGAGGGAAAGCTGTTGGAGCCGGTTAACCGCGGCCGCGTTTAACCTCAGTGAAGCTGGAACTCCAGGAAACCTGTTTAGGATGAACGTGCTTGGTGACTCAGGCCCAGTCCCGGTGAACGTACCCAGCAGATGAGGGCTGCTGATAAGCCGTGCTGAGGCACCGTGGCCGTCCGGAAGACGCTGGACGTGAATGAGTCCGATGCGGAACTTGACGGCGCTCCGGGTTTCATAATTGATCAGGAATGCTACAGAAAAAGATTCCTGTGTTTTGCTGTTTTCTTTCTCCGGCTCTGCTCCGTGTGCACTTGGGCTTCGTGTCGAGGCTTGTTGCTGTTGTGTAAGACGCTGAAAACTCGGGTAACATGGAATGTGTCTCATTACGCCACGGACGACTCGCAGGCTTGTTCGTGCTGCCTGATCCGGAAAGGAGAACCTCCACATCAGTGCGGCTGGGCTCAATTGGGGGGGATCCGATCAGGGGTGATGCCACTAAACCCCCCACTCTGTGGAGGTCCAGGCCGAAGTTCCTCAGATGCTTTGTGGCACTCTCGTTCAGGTACGAGACGGTAGGGCTGCAGGTGGAGGGACACCAGGCCTTCTGGGCGCGTGGCAACAAACCGTCCATCTTGGTGCTGACCACGGTGCCTCCACACACGGATTCGTTGGGCGTCTCCACCAAGACTAAAGCGGGACTCGTCACTGAAGATGACCCGCTGCCATTCTGAGTCACTCCATGACAGTCTGGTACGACACCACTGCAGTCTTTGGTGACGGTGACGTGGTGTTAAGGACAGTCGTGGTAACGGTCTGTGTGCATGTAGTCCTGGGTGGTGCAGCCGTCTGCTAATGGTGCACAGGGTGGCTGTTGGGTCACTATGCATGTCAGACCATCTCCCTCTCTGGTTTGTTGGTGCGCACCACCTTCTGCTATGTCCACATCTGGACCATAAGGCCGTGTTGCTTCCTGGGACCCTACCATGCGACCCGTCTCCAGCTTATCACTAGCTTTCAGACTCCTCTCTGAGGTTTATACATGGCTAGCCAAGGATGCTACCAACACAACAGCATGAGTTGAATGGAAACCTTATATAGCCAGTTGGGCACAGCGATGACGCCCGCTCTTGCATGTGTGTGGTCGAGTGTGAAGCTTGACTCGTTGGCATGTCTCACGGTGTTAAACCTACCCACCAAGTTTCATTCCTGTGGGTTGATTCCTTCTGGGTGCAGCTGTTATAGAGCATTAGAGTGGCATACAATAGAACAGAAGAAGCCCTAGCGCCCCCTACACTTCCTGTAGTGTACTACAATCTGTCAGAATGACCGTGTGGGTCGTATCGCCCTCTACACTTCCTGTAGTGTACTACAATCTGTCAGAATGACGTTGCGGGTTTTTCAGAGCCCACCTGAAAGTGATCAGTGTCTCTAGCTGTACAGGTTCTGGGTTTGTGTTGGTTCTGTTTAATTTTCTACACTACTGGAACCATGTCTCCCAAACTCCAGATCAGATATTGTATTAGATCTGTGTATTTAGAAAATCACTAATGACCTCCAGAAGCCTGTTTTTAGAACCATGCTCGCTGTGCGTTTCACCCCAGCCACCGCTCGCCAGTCTCTCTGTAGGTCACCTGAGGTCATCTTACGGTGGGTAAGGGACATTGGAATGAGGTGGCGCTCATCACGGTCAGTAGAGAGTGGGTTTGGCCCTCTGCCAGTCTGTAGCTGTGTTGTCCTGTGTGTTTGCTGCTGGACCTTGTTCTTATGAACCAGACGCTCACTGTATCTGCCAGTAAAGCTAGAACCCAGCCTTCGGTTCCTCACTGAGAACCTGCTGTACATGTGGAGACGCTAATCGAAGAAGACACTGGAGTGGGCTCTTATTATTTCCAGAGCTGGATGAACATTGTGGAGTCCACATGGGGTCCACCCACAGCCTCGTTAGGGGCCGAGAAGCACCCGACGTCAGGCCGTTCCGAGTTCAGAAATGTCACGTCTCTGAAGGGCTACTGTGGCACTGTGGAACTTGTGGTCAGGAGAACGGAGTTTCAGTTCTGTGTGAATTTCCGAGGGCTCTGTCCTCCAAACTCACTACTCAGGCCGAGTGTTGTCTCGCTATGATCCCGTCAGGGAGCTCTTTGCGTTTCACCCACTGAAAAAAAAAAGGCTTAGAACGTGCAAAGCATGAGCTGCACTTATAAAAAGCCAATTAGGAAAAAAAAATGATTGTAAAAATCTCCGTGTGTTTCCTGCACTGGTCAGTTTTGGACGTGTTTGGTCAGCAGATCAACAGAATCACCAACACAGTCCTGCAGTTGCGCTAAATACGGCCTTTAGCCTAAACGCTTTCGGCGTGGTAATGATGAAATGACGTTTAGGCCGGACGGAATACCATTTTTTGGGGTTCTGGAGATTCATAAAAAGATTATGGGGCAGTATTTACCGTAAATCTGCTGGTGGACCTGTGACGTAGCAACTGCTACATCCAGGGCGTAGCCTCTGCTAGCTGCACTGGTTGAGACTCTCGTTATTTACGTAGAACCGAGTTCTAGATCTTTCCGTGTGGTGAGAAAGAGGAGGAGACGTCTAGAGTTGACTAGCTGAGCTGTAGGTCCTACACCATTGAAGAAAAGCACAGTTCGGTGTGACAGGGCTCTAATGTTAGCTAGCTGGCTAACCTAGCTAGCATTAGCACCTACTGGCAAAGCCAAACTGGCCTGTTGCAGGCAGTCAGTATAGTCTGTAGGGTGATTATTGCGGTGAAGTCTCATTTTCGTGTTTCAGTTGTCAGGCTTGTCGGTCAGAATCAAAGGGCTGGTGAAGAGAGCTAGCTGTCTAGCTAAGGCGGAGCTAAAGCGGAGCTAAGGCTAGCTATACTCGCTTTAGCTGGACAGCCCCTGAAACGACTAACAGCCGGAACATGAAGTTGAGGGTTCATAGCGAGAGGCACTCTATCTGTAAAACCCACAGTCTCGTCGAGGGCTCTGCAAAGCGCCAGTTATGGTCAGCGGGAGCTAACGTTAGCTAGGTTTGCTAGTTATAGCAGGCTAACATTAGCGCCCACGGCCACCACACTGTGTTGTTCGATGGTGTAAGACTGTAACGCAGCTGCAGACGTTTCCTCTTCTCAGCACAGAGAGAGAGCTAGAACGCTAACTGAGCAGATTCATGGACTCGAATTCATCAACAGTGAACATCTGATTTAAACTTTTATCTGTTCATCCCTTCATTCCTTCATCCCTTCATTCCTTTATCCATACACCAACACTGTCCCTTCATCCCTTCATTCCTTTATCCATACACCAACACTGTCCCTTCATCCCTTCATTCCTTTATCCATACACCAACACTGTCCCGTCATCCCTTCATTCCTTTATCCATACACCAACACTGTCCCTTCATCCGTTCATTCCTTTATCCATACACCAACACTGTCCCTTCATTCGTTCATTCCTTTATCCAGACACCAACACTGACCCTTCATCCGTTCATTCCTTTATCCATTCACCAACACTGTCCCTTCATCCGTTCATTCCTTTATCCATTCACCAACACTGTCCCTTCATCCTTCATTCCTTTATCCAGACACCAACACTGCCCTGTCATCCCTTCATTCCTTTGTCCATACTCCAACATCATTCATTCATTCATCCTTGATCTATACAGCGCTATGTCCCTTCATCCGTTCTTTCCTTTTTCTATCCATCATTGTTGTTCCTTCATCCATTCATTCCTTTATTCGTACACCAAGAATATTCCTTCATCCATCCATTCCTGTATCCATGCTCCAACATTATTCCACTGTGTTCAGTCCAGCTCCTAACAGTAAACAACAAAATAAACAACAGCAGAAGAACGAGAAGAGAACACCGCACACTGAGACGATACCGACACCACACGAGCCAGACTCAGTCAAGTAAAACAACCACAGGCATGTAAGTAATGTCAGGCCCACCGCAGAGATGACCTGACTCGCAACTGAGGTCCTGCTGAACACGAAAGGTCAACCAAGTTCAAGAGCCCTCCTGGTTACCAGAGTTCCTCAGGACGGGGTCCCCGGGGGCTGGACTCTGCAGGCTCTCTGGAGGAGTGTCTGTATTTAGGAAGTTGTGGAGCTGTGAATCATCTCCGCCACACTTTAACTGTCAGCCTGGTGTTGAAATCTACTCGGTTACCAAAGTGCACATGTACCATACAGGGTTCATCCTCAGCGCAGCACTTTCACCATCTGGCGAGCGGCTGGCGGGCCTTCTACGGCGCTTGTGTGGTTTAGCGTTGACTCGAATGTCGTACGCGTATACGTGCGTGTAGCCTGGTGTCGTTTATTAGTGGTGGGCTGTACAGACGAGTACCATGAGGTTCTAGTGAAGAAAGACACCGTGAGTTACTGAGCTCGTTATAGCAGGTTAGCGGAGTGTTGCTGCTATTGGTGCTGCGATGCTAACCAGCCGAAACCCGCTAATGTTCTCCACCTGTCTCCGTCAGCTTCTTATTCAACCAGCTTCTTGTTTAGGTTTTGCTGTTCCACCTTAAATAGTGCGGCACTCCCATTCCGGCAGCTCAGCTTCTTGTTTGAATTTTCCCATACCACCTACAATGGCCCCGGCCTACCTGTCCATCATCATCTTTCTCAATAGTCCCTGTTCCACCTTAAATAGTACAGCAGGTATTACAGCATCTCTGCTTTTTGTTCAGTTTTTTCCCGTTCCACCTTAAATAGTGGTGCAGTTTTGTTCCAGCACCTCAGCTTCGTGTTCAGTTTTTCCCGTTCCACCTTAAATGGTGCACAAGTTAGGCTACATTCCGGCGGCTCAGCTTCTTGAGTACGTTTTACCGTACCACCTTAAATGGCCCCAGTCTTCTAGTCTAGCTTTCAGAATTAGCTTGCACCTCGGACTGCTTGTCCAACTTCCTGTTCCACCTTAAATGGGGTAGCAGGTGCATTCCGGCGCATCAGGCTGGCATAGCGGTCCTCCTGCTTCACGGATGGAATCCTGAATCTGGGATTTGATATGGATTTCTGGGATTTAAAGGCCTTCGCTCATAAAGTAGTGATGATGTGTGAAGCTTAGAGGTGGGCTATGTGTGTATGGATATGGATATTCCATGCGTGGAAAATGCTCCAGAGCAGATGTTAATGATTGGCTAAGAGGAGGGACTGAGCATGTGGGCGTGGCCAAAGACCACAGTGTGAAGGAAGTAGCTGAATCTGCAGGTGTATGGAAGCGTACGGTCATACGGGTCTACCAGCAGTGGATACAATCCCAGCCTACAGGGCATTCTCCTCGGAACTGGGCCTCCACCAAATCTGACCCAGCTGTGCAGCTCTTTGGCGTGAGAGTGTCTGAACACTGATGTGGCTACATCCAGAAACGTGGATGCCCGATCCAATCGGAGCTGTTAGTCCTGACCTGGTTCTAATGTCACATACTGCGTTGCACTAAATGGGGCATATTGGGAACGATGCAGTTGGTTTCCAAAATAATGGTCAAGAATGCAGACTGTAGGATGTTGTGACATCATCCATCAATCATTATCATCAATCATCAATCATCCATCAATCATCATCATTAATCAGCCATCATTCATAATCAATCATCAATCAGTCATCCATCATCCATTCATCATCATCAGTCAGTCAGTCAGTCATCAGTCAATCATCAATCAATCAGTCATCCATCCATCATTCAATCATCATAATCATCAGTCATCAATCAATCAATCAGTCATCCATCATTCAATCATCAATCATCATAATCATCAGTCATCATCAATCATAATCAATCAATCAATCAATCATCAGTCATCATTCAATCAGTCATCATTCAATCATCCATCAATCATCCATCATTCAGTCATCATTCAATCAGTCATCATTCAATCAGTCATCATTCAATCAGTCATCATTCAATCAGTCATCATTCAATCATCCATCATTCAATCATCCATCATTCAATCATCCATCATTCAGTCATCATTCAATCAGTCATCATTCAATCAGTCATCATTCAGTCTTCCATCATTCAATCATCCATCATTCAATCATCCATCATTCAATCAATCAATCATTCAATCATCCATCATTCAATCATCCATCATTCAATCATCCATCATTCAATCATCCATCATTCAATCTTCCATCATTCAATCATCCATCATTCAATCTTCCATCATTCAATCATCCATCATTCAATCTTCCATCATTCAATCTTCCATCATTCAATCTTCCATCATTCAATCAGTCATCATTCAATCAGTCATCATTCAATCAATCAGTCAGTCATCATTCAATCATCATCAATCAATCATCCATCATTCAATCAATCAATCAATCAATCCATCATCAATCAATCATCAGTAATCCCGGCAGGAGCGTTGTGCTGTATGTCGGCCTCCTGCCCGGCCCTTTGCTGCTCTGGGCACTGGAGGCCCGTCAGACCTCCCTGTACTGTACTGCGGTGCTGAGCTGTCGGTGCAGGCGCGGTGCTGAGCTGTCGGTGCAGGCGCGGTGCTGAGCTGTCGGTGCAGGCGCGGTGCTGAGCTGTCGGTGCAGGCGCGGTGCTGAGCTGAGCTCGGCGCGTGTAAACTAGTGCAGAAAGATTATCTCACACTTTGTGTCCACTTCAAACACCCCCAGAGGAAGCGGGTGGTTAGCGTGGTTAGCTTATTGTGGTTCCGATGCTTCTACGACTTCATCTGCGCTTCCTGCCGACGTCAGCTACAGGCAGCTCAGACGTTTACCTTTCCAGCTGGCGGCTT
>JAMWET010005297.1:37500-47551 GCA_024036415.1 Prochilodus magdalenae
GTGTCCCTCAGACGTCCTTCACTGGAGGAGTTTCTGACCCCTCGTCTGAGTCTCTGCAGCGCTTTCTGGGTTCGGTGCGGACCCCGGCAGAACAGAACACACACCGCTTGTTCTATTTCCAGATGGAGAAGTGGGTCGGGCTCCGCTGGGGGAGTTAACGCCGGTCCGGCGGACGCTCTCATACTGATAAAGCCCAGAAGGTGTCACAGATACCGAGCAGATACGCGAACACACCCCACTGGGTCTGGAATGGAGTTCTGCCTACAGCAGTTCAGCTCCACCCGTTCAGCCTACAGCAGTTTAGCTCCACCCGTTCAGCCTATAGCAGTTCAGCTCCACCCGTTCAACCTACGGCAGTTTAGCTCCACTCGTTCAGCCTACAGCAGTTCAGCTCCACCCGTTCAGCCTACAGCAGTTCAGCTCCACCCGTTCAGCCTACAGCAGTTTAGCTCCACCCATTCAGCCTACAGCAGTTCAGCTCCACCCGTTCAGCCTATAGCAGTTCAGCTCCACCCGTTCAGCCTATAGCAGTTCAGCTCCACCCGTTCAGCCTATGGCAGTTTAGCTCCACCCGTTCAGCCTACAGCAGTTCAGCTCCACCCATTCAGCCTACAGCAGTTTAGCTCCACCCGTTCTGCCTACAGCAGTTTAGCTCCACCCGTTCTGCCTACAGCAGTTCAGCTCCACCCGTTCAGCCTACAGCAGTTCAGCTCCACCCGTTCGGCCTACAGCAGTTTAGCTCCACCCGTTCGGCCTACAGCAGTTCAGCTCCACCCGTTCGGCCTACAGCAGTTCAGCTCCACCCGTTCAGCCTATAGCAGTTCAGCTCCACCCGTTCAGCCTACGGCAGTTTAGCTCCACCCGTTCAGCCTACGGCAGTTTAGCTCCACCCGTTCAGCCTACGGCAGTTTAGCTCCACCCGTTCTGCCTACAGCAGTTCAGCTCCACCCGTTCAGCCTACAGCAGTTCAGCTCCACCCGTTCAGCCTATAGCAGTTCAGCTCTACCCGTTCAGCCTATGGCAGTTTAGCTCCACCCGTTCAGCCTACGGCAGTTTAGCTCCACCCGTTCAGCCTACAGCAGTTTAGCTCCACCCGTTCAGCCTACAGCAGTTTAGCTCCACCCGTTCAGCCTACAGCAGTTTAGCTCCACCCGTTCAGCCTACAGCAGTTTAGCTCCACCCGTTCAGCCTACAGCAGTTTAGCTCCACCCGTTCTGCCTACAGCAGTTTAGCTCCACCCGTTCAGCCTACAGCAGTTCAGCTCCACCCGTTCAGCCTACAGCAGTTTAGCTCCACCCGTTCAGCCTACAGCAGTTTAGCTCCACCCGTTCAGCCTATAGCAGTTCAGCTCCACCCGTTCAGCCTATGGCAGTTTAGCTCCACCCGTTCAGCCTACAGCAGTTCAGCTCCACCCGTTCAGCCTACAGCAGTTCAGCTCCACCCGTTCAGCCTACAGCAGTTTAGCTCCACCCGTTCAGCTTACGGCAGTTTAGCGCCACCCGTTCAGCCTACGTCAGTTTAGCTCCACCCGTTCAGCTTACGGCAGTTTAGCGCCACCCGTTCAGCCTACGTCAGTTTAGCCCCACCCGTTCAGCCTACGACAGTTTATCTCCACCCGTTCAGCCTACGACAGTTTATCCACACCAGTTCAGCCTACGACAGTTTATCTCCACCCGTTCAGCCTACGGCAGTTTAGCTCCACCCGTTCAGCCTACGGCAGTTTAGCTCCACCCGTTCAGCCTACGGCAGTTTAGCTCCACCCGTTCAGCCTACGGCAGTTTAGCTCTACCCGTTCAGCCTACAGCAGTTTAGTACCACCAGTTCAGCCTACAGCAGTTTAGCTCCACCTGTTCAGCCTATGGCAGTTTAGCCCCACCTGTTAAACCCACGGCAGTTTAGCTCCTCCTGTTCGGCTTTCGGCAGTTTAGCTCCACCCGTTCGGCTTTCGGCAGTTTAGCTCCACCCGTTCAGCCTACGTCAGTTTAGCCCCACCCATTTGTTTTATGGCAGTGTAGCCCGCTTAGTCTACAGCAGTTTAGCCCCTCCCCTTCCCGCACCTTATATGTAGCCTATAGAACTTTAGCCCCACCTGTTTAGCTTACAGCAGTTTAGCCCCACCCATTCGGCCCCCTGAGCCTACAGGGATGGAGCAGGAGAGATGTGGCGTACGGGGCGCTTCACGTTATTGAGCTAACTGGGAGCTGGTGCCGGGCGAACGCTTGCTAGGAGACCGGTCTGGTATTCTGGCATCATGCTGAGCTGTTGGCAGCGAGCTGGGAGCTGAATGGCTGCTGCTGGTGGGCCGGGTGGTGGCGGGTGGGGGTTTCGGGGGAGGTGCTGGCTGCAGTCTCAGTCAGGAGAAACTGATTTGATGCTGAGTGATATTGTTGATTTTTAAATAAGACTGTTAAGTAATGCTGCTGTACACGGGCCTAGCTCGGACGAGTGCGCGTGTGCGGGTGCGGGTGTGTGCGGGTGCGTGTGCACCGTCAGTAAGCTGTTTATCTGCTGGTCATGTCTCTACACAGATGTTTTTGCTCTCGGCTCGGCTCGGCTCGGCTCGGCGCTGGAGGCTCCCGGGCTCCTGCAGGAGCGTCCGGAGATCAGATAATCCCCTCAGCTGCAGATTAGAACACTCCTGCGGTACTAGATAATCTGGTGTTGGTCCTGGTGTTAGTCTGGAGATCCCTCTGCTCCCTGCTGTAGATTCTTAGACAGCCGCAGTGTTTTTCTGAAAGTGGATTACCTGGTACCAGATTAAATCTTTTCATTCTCGCGTCCAACATTTCAGAACCTCTTGCTCTCTATGGACTCCCCTTGGTGGTGTATGGCGGACCACCACGGTCATAGGATCGGGTTTGGTGCTGCCTGGTTTGGGCAGATTGGGTTTGGTGCTGCCTGGTTTGGTCAGATTGTGTTTGGTACTGCCTGTTTTGGTCAGATCGTGTTTGGTACTGCCTGGTTTGGTCAGATTGGGTTTGGTACTGTCTGGTTTGTCATAATGGGTTTGGTACTGCCTGGTTTTGTCAGATCAGGTTTGGTACTGCCTGGTTTGGTCAGACTGGGTTTGGTGCTGCCTGGTTTTGTCGGATCGGGTTTGGTGCTGCCTGGTTTTGTCGGATCGGGTTTGGTACTGCCTGGTTCGGTCAGACTGGGTTTGGTACTGCCTGGTTTGGTCAGACGGGGTTTGGTACTGCCTGGTTTGGTCAGATCGGGTTTGGTACTGCCTGGTTTGGTCGGATCGGGTTTGGTACTGCCCGGTTTGGTCAGACTGGGTTTGGTACTGCCTGGTTTGGTCAGACTGGGTTTGGTACTGCCTGGTTTGGTCAGATCGGGTTTGGTACTGCCTGGTTTGGTCAGATTGGATTTGGTACTGCCTGGTTTGGTCAGATTGGGTTTGGTACTGCCTGGTTTGGTCGATTCGGGTTTGGTACATAAGCCTGAACCTGGTTTCGGGTCTGGATCGGGTCCCCCTTGGGGTATGCTGTCTGGGACCACCACGGTCATAGGACGTTGTAGTATTGAGGCGGCTTGGACGGATCAGGTTTGGTACTGCCTGGTTTTGTCAGATCGGGTTTGGTACTGCCTGGTTTGGTCGGATCGGGTTTGGTACTGCCTGGTTTGGTCGGATCGGGTTTGGTACTGCCTGGTTTGGTCGGATCGGGTTTGGTACTGCCTGGTTTGGTCGGATCGGGTTTGGTACTGCCTGGTTTGGTCGGATTGGGTTTGGTACTGCCTGGTTTGGTCGAATCAGGTTTGGTACTGCCTGGTTTGGTCGAATCAGGTTTGGTACTGCCTGGTTTTGTCGGATCGGGTTTGGTACTGCCTGGTTTGGTCAGATTGTGTTTGGTACTGCCTGTTTTGGTCAGATCGTGTTTGGTACTGCCTGGTTTGGTCGGATCGGGTTTGGTACTGCCTGGTTTGGTCGGATCGGGTTTGGTACTGCCTGGTTTGGTCAGATCGGGTTTGGTACTGCCTGGTTTGGTCGGATCGGGTTTGGTACTGCCTGGTTTGGTCGGATCGGGTTTGGTACTGCCTGGTTTGGTCGAATCGAGGGTTTAGGTACTGCCCTGGTTTGGTCGAAATCAGCGGGGTTTGTAGCTGGCCTGGTTTTGTCGGATCGGGTTTGGTACTGCCTGGTTTGGTCAGATCGGGTTTGGTACTGCCTGGTTTGGTCAGATCGGGTTTGGTACTGCCTGGTTTGGTCAGACTGGGTTTGGTACTGCCTGGTTTGGTCAGATCGGGTTTGGTACTGCCTGGTTTGGTCGGATCGGGTTTGGTACTGCCTGGTTTGGTCAGACTGGGTTTGGTACTGCCTGGTTTGGTCAGACTGGGTTTGGTACTGCCTGGTTTGGTCAGATCGGGTTTGGTACTGCCTGGTTTGGTCAGATCGGGTTTGGTTAGCTGGCCTATTTTGTCAGCTGGTTTGGTTCAGACTGGGTTTGGGACTAAGCCTGGTTTTGCGTTTCGTAAGGATCGGGTTTGGTACTGCCTGGTTTTGTCAGATCGGGTTTGGTACTGCCTGGTTTGGTCAGACTGGGTTTGGTACTGACTGGGTTTGGTACTGCCTGGTTTGGTCGGATCGGGTTTGATACTGCCTGGTTTGGTCGGATCGGGTTTGGTACTGCCTGGTTTGGTCAGATCGGGTTTGGTACTGCCTGGTTTGGTCAGATCGGGTTTGGTCCTGCCTGGTTTGCTCGGATCGGGTTTGGTACTGCCTGGTTTGGTCAGACTGGGTTTGGTACTGCCTGGTTTGGTCGGATCGGGTTTGGTACTGCCTGGTTTGGTCGGATCGGGTTCCTTTCTCTTCTGAGCGGTGTGCTTTCGGTTCAGGTCCGGTTGCTGTGTTGAAGGGCTGTAGCTGGCGTGACCCCTCTGAGGAGGAAGTGTTGGGGCTGCACTCGAGCGGAACGCCCACAGACGGTTCCTTTCCTCTCCCTGTTTTTCTGGAGCGCTGAATTCCAGCAGGCGAATCTGTTTCAGGCTGCAGCGTCCGGCGGGCTGATAGCTCCGCTGGGAAATTAGGGATTACGGTCGTCTTTTACTGCCTGCCTCTGAAGGCGTACACAGACACAGCCTCTCTGATGTTCTCTCCGTGGTTCTGCTGCTCTAAGAGGATGAGCCGGAGCCTCGGCGCTGGTGACTAATGCTGATGACTTTGGGGGTCATTACCCTCACCCTCCTTTGGGTCATGTGTTCGCTGCTCGCTGTAGTCGAGGGCGTTTTGGGTCTTGCGTGACCCGAAGTGTTCAGCGCTGCGTCTCGGAGTGAACGCCAGAACCTTCTGAACACCTCCACTCACTGTCCCGTCCACCTATGGCGGTTTATCGGTGATCAGGAGGTCCAGATAATGAACCTCCTCTATCGTAGGCCATTAGAGGAGGCGAGTGGAGGCGGATTTCTCTAGGATGACATCACCCTTCTCCCCCCCCACTTTGTGCCCCCCACCCCCTACCTCCTTGACCCATGCTGTGGCATCACCATGGTGACAGGCTAAAGGATGATGCTGATGCTGAGCTCAGTAATGAGACGGCCTTCTATTACCATCACATACGGCGCGGACGTAGCCGAGATGGAGACACACAGAAACAGTCTGGTTCGGCTCCGTTTGGTCAGCCTGGGTTGGGGATGGTTTGAGCTTGGTCAGGTTGGGTTCGGCTCACCAAAGGGGGTGTGGTATAGTCTGGTTTAGTTGATTTGGGTTTGGTACAGTTGGGTTTGTTATAGCCCGCTGGTTTGGTCAGATTGGGTTTGGCGCAGCCTGGTTTGGTACTGCCTGGTTTGGTCAGACTAGGTTTGGTACTGCCTGGTTTGGTCAGATTTGGTTTTTGCAGCCTGTGGCAGTCCTGGTTGGTGGTAGGCCTGGTTTGGTACTCTGCCCTGGTTGTGTTTGTTTGGTCAGGCACTAGGTTTGGTACTGGGTTGGCCTGGTATTTTTGGTCAGATTGGGTTTTTTGCAGCCTGGTTTTGGTATATGCCCGGTTTGGTCGATTGGGTCAGATTGGTTTGGTGTGGCAGCCTGGTTTGGTAATAACTACAGAGCCTGGTTTGATCAGTCCTAGGTTTGGTCTAGATTTGGTTTGGTGCACCTGGTAGCTTTGGTACATAAACATACTGGTTTGGTCAGATTGGGTTTGGTCAGACTAGGTTTGGTACTGCCTGGTTTGGTCAGACTGGGTTTGATCAGACTGGGTTTGGTATTGCCTGGTTTTGTTAGACTGGGTTTGGTATTGCCTGGTTTTGTTAGACTGGGTTTGGTATTGCCTGTTTTGGTCAGACTGGGTTTGATCCTGCCTGGTTTGGTCAGGTTGGGTTTAGTACTTCCTGGTTTGGTATTTACTGGTTTGGTCAGACTGTTCGGTAACCCAACACGCCAGACGTCTCGGTATGGAGCTGTAGAGGTTCCTGATGGTGTCCTGTGATAATCCATCCCATGCAGCTTGAACATCCTCACACAGTTCCTGCAGATGGTGCGGTAGGGGTGGAGGGGTGGAGGGACACCGAAACAGGCCTTCATTGGACCCCATGTGCCAGCAAAACCGTTATCATAACTTGGTGCTAGACCACGGTGCGCCTCCCACACATCGGATTCGTTGGGGCGTGCGGCTCGCACCAACGGACTAAAGGGTCGACATGACTCGTCAGTGTGGATGAAGTTATGAGATGCCGCTGTGCTGCATTCTGAGCTCACTCCATGACAGTCATGGTACTACCAATAACACCACTGCAGTCCTTTGGTGACGGTGACGGTGGTGTTAAGGAAGGTCGTGGTAACGGTCTGTGTGCATGTAGAATCCCTGCGTGGTGGCAGTCCGTTCTGACGATGGTGCTGCAGGCTAACAGGGACGACTCATGGAGGACACCACTGGCTCACTGGGGTCTGTACTGACGTAGGTGGTATGGGTCAGTCATAGTACAGAGATAAGACCCGTCCTTGTTTACGTCACATGTGCGGTCGAGCCTGAAACGTGAATCACTGGCGTGTCTCGCGATGTCAAACCTCCCCACCAAGTCTCCTTCCTGTGGGTGGATTCCTTCTTAGTGCAGCTGTTAGTCGTATGTTGTTTGTATTATGGATTATAATCCAGGTCCTGTGTGAGGTAATGGATGGAGCTGGAGGTTTTTTGGGGGTTTGGGAAGCGTTCGCGTGTTTTACTGCTGTTGCTGATTACAGTCTTACATCACTCTGCAGCAGCGAACGTAAAGCAGCTCACGCTAATAACGAGCATTAAGCCCCACTGAAGAGAACTGAGGGAGACAGAGCGTTCAGCCTCTGCTAGCGTCCAGCTTCATCCCCACTGAACACATCAGAGAGAGAGAGAGACTGAGAGAGAGAGACAGAGAGAGAGACACAGAGAGAGACTAAACGAGAGAGAGAGACTGAAAGAAAGAGAGAGAGAAAGAGACTGAGAGAGAAGGAGAGAGAGAGCGAGAGAGAGAGAGAGGGAGAGCGACTGAGAGAGAGTCAGAGAAAGAGGGAGAGAGACTGACAGAGAGAGAGAGACTGAGAGAGAGTGAGAGAGACTGACAGAGAGTGAGAGAGAGCGAGAGAGAAACAGAGAGAGAGAGAGAGAGACTGAAAGAGAGAGAGAGTGAGAGCGAGAGAGAGAGAGAGAGAGAGAGAGACTGAAAGAGAGAGAGACTGAAAGAAAGAGAAAGAGAGAGAGTGAGAGCGAGAGAGAGAGAGAGACTGAAAGAGAGAGAGACTGAAAGAAAGAGAGAGACTGGGAGAGAGACTGACAGAGAGGGGTGGGGGAGAGAGAGTGAGACACAGAGAGACTGAAAGAGAGAGAGAGACTGAAAGAGAGAGAGAGAGATTGAGAGAGACTGACAGAGAGAGAGAGAGAGGGAGAGCGACTGAGAGAGAGTCAGAGAGAGAGAGTCTGAGAGAGAGGGAGAGAGCGAGACAGACAGAGAGAGAGAGAGAGAGACTGAGAGAGAGGGAGAGAGACTGACACAGAGAGAGAGAGAGTGAGAGAGAGGGAGAGCGACAGAGAGAGTCAGAGAGAGAGTCGGAGAGAGACTGAGAGGGAGAGTCAGAGACTGAGAGTCAGAGAGAGAGAGAGAGAGAGAGAGAGAGAGAGAGAGAGTGAGACTGAGAGATGTATTGTATCGTATCTGCTCCTGCAGATGGCGCTGCTACATGAGGACGGCGGGGCTATAAACCCCTGTGGGGTGTGAGTGACGGGATCCATAGATTGGGAAGAGGTGCTACAGTGCAGGGAATGTCTCGTTCCATGTGTGGTAAACGCTCCAGAGCAGATGTTAATGATTGGCTAGAAGGAGGGACTGCATGTGGGCGTGGCCAAAGACCATAGTGTGGAGGAAGTAGCTGAATCTGCAGGTGTATGGAAGCGTACGGTCATACGGGTCTACCAGCAGTGGATACAATCCCAGTCTACAGGGAATTCTCCTCGGAATGGTGCCAGGGAAGGCACAGCTGTTGTTGGAGCTTGTGGGGGAGTTACATGGGTGGGTTTCAGTCCGAGGGGGCTGATTATATCGTAACGTGTCATGATGCACCGTAACGTAACAGTTTGTACCATCACTGCGTTGGTCCCAAATGCCATCCTTCAGATTCCAGAGCTTCGGTAGGAATCGACAGTGGACATTCAAAGCCTTTGCCCACCTCCCTCACCCTGGGGGGGCTTTGGGTGGTCTGTGGTGGTCCTGTGGGGCTCCTGACCATTGAAGAACAGGGTAATACAGTACACAGAGAAACAGATGGACTACAGTCTGGACCTGTACACCTACAGAGTGTCCTGTACGGTCAGGGGAGCTGATAAGATGGTCCAAAATCATGAAAACAAGGAGGTGGTTTTAATGTTGTGGCTGATTGATGAACTTGTAGTACGAGCGCTGGAGGTGTTGGGTTACTGGTGTAGTGATCTACTGCGAGCGAGTCACAGCTATGGATCTCGTCTGTATGTGTAACATTGTTCTCTCTCTCTCTCTCTCTCTCTCTCTCTCTCTCTCTCTCTGCAGTATCTGGAGGGTTCCTAATGTGAACTGTGCAGACAGTAATGGATACACTCCTCTACACCACGCTGCTCTTAACGGACACAGGTGAGTGTTTACCTGATCTGCAGCTCTATGTGTTTCAAGACTACTGTGGTTTTGGGCAAGTTATCAGTCTGGAGGAAAAGTAAGGAAGGGAGGGAAGGAAAGGGAGGAAGGAATGGAAAGGGATGGAAAGAAAAGAAAAGAAGGAAAGGGATGAAAGGAAGGAAGCAAAGGCAGGAAGGAAAAGAAAGGAGGAGGGGAAGGAAAGGGAGGAAGCGGGAAGGAAAGGAAAAGAAGGGAGGAGGGGAAGGAAAGGGAGGAAGCGGGAAGGAAAGGAAAAGAAGGGAGGAGGGGAAGGAAAGGGAGGAAGCGGGAAGGAAAGGAAAAGAAGGGAGGAGGGGAAGGAAAGGGAGGAAGCGGGAAGGAAAGGAAAAGAAGGGAGAAGGGGAAGGAAAGTGAGGAAGCGGGAAGGACAGGAAAATAAGGGAGGGGGGAAGGGAACGGGATGAAGCGGAAGGAAAGGAAAAGAGGGAGGAGGGACGGGAAGGGAGGAAAGGCGGGAATGAAAGGAAAGAAGGAGAGGGAAGGAAAGGGAGGAAGCGGGAAGGAAAGGAAAAGAAGGGAGGAGGGGAAGGAAAGGGAGGAAGCGGGAAGGAAAGGAAAAGAAGGGAGAAGGGGAAGGAAAGGGAGGAAGGCGGGAAGGAAAGGAAAAGAAGGGAGGAGGGGAAGGAAAGGGAGGAAGCGGGAAGGAAAGGAAAAGAAGGGAGGAGGGGAAGGAAAGGGAGGAAGCGGGAAGGAAAGGAAAAGAAGGGAGAAGGGGAAGGAAAGGGAGGAAGCGGGAAGGAAAGGAAAAGAAGGGAGGAAACCCAAACTGAACCAAATCAGGTGGTACCCAACCCAGCCCTGAGAAACTGAACCACACTAGACTGCACCAAACCCAACCTACGCAAACCTGACCCCAATTCAATGGTAACCAAACGAAAAGATGGGTTTGCGTGGTTGGTCGAAAATGGGGGATAGGGAAAAAAACTACTCGACGGCAAGTGTT
>JAMWET010005298.1:0-13518 GCA_024036415.1 Prochilodus magdalenae
TGTCCTCTCCACCTCCTCCCGCCGCCCCTCCTGACCCCGCCAGAGCCGCAGCATAAGACTGCGCCTGGCTAGGACAGGAGTGGGCTA
The DNA here is from genome assembly GCA_024036415.1 of Prochilodus magdalenae. NCBI lineage: Eukaryota > Metazoa > Chordata > Actinopteri > Characiformes > Prochilodontidae > Prochilodus > Prochilodus magdalenae. The sequence continues at coordinate 88 of JAMWET010005298.1, forward strand.
GATGTCCCTCCCCGCCGCAACGTCTGCACCGGCGGGGGTTTTTACAGTCCCTGGCCAGGTGCCCACGTCCCAGGCAGTTTTTACATTCCATGTCCTTGCACCCCTCGACCTGATTCCCGTGCTTCAGGCACCCCTTACAGAAGGCAGGCTGCCCCCTATAAAAAAGGTAACCCTTGTTGCCGTCGATTGTAAAATAGGCAGGGGAGTGCATCAAACCCCCCTTGCCATCGTCTTTAAGGGTTACCCAGTATTGGCGGCGCCCGTTCCAAATTCCCAGCTCGTCCCGGATCCATGTTTCCCCCGGCTGGACCTCTCCATACTTTTGTAGAAACCTGCGGACGGACTCAGCAGACACAAAAGGATTAAAAACGTGGACGGTGACCATCCGCCGGTTGTTGTTGTTCCACATGGAAACCATGACATAGTTCTTCCCCAGCGGATGGTCCCCCAATGTGGAGCCTTGCTCCAGGACCCGCCTGTAGGTTGCCTCCGACGCCATGGTCACATCAAAGAACCTCTGGGCGTTGTTCCGCTGGGCGCAGATAAGATCCTCTGGCTTGAGCCCCAGCGCGCCGAACAGAACCTCCCGGATGAAGGGGACCCTCTCGGTGAAGAGAGCCCCCCCTCCGGGTCCCTCCACTGGAAGCGTATGGTGTGAGGCAGGCCTCCGCCTGCCCCACTACCAGCTCCCAGTGAAGGGTAGGTCCCCGCCGCCGGGGCCGCCGCCCGAGGTCCTACCTGTCCAGCGGAGCCCAGAGGTCCCTCCATAGCGCCGTCAGCGAACTCCAGGGCAGGTCCCGAGGCTCGGCGATCCACTGGCTGGTCCGTCCGCCGTCGATGGTATAACCGGAAAAGGCCGAGAAGCGATAACCGGAAAAGGGCGCCTACCGCGGGACAAGCCCGACGCAGGTCCGATCCTACCGCACGGCAAGCGCTGAGTGCCAGCCATCAAGCCCTCCCTCCCCCGTTCCGTAGCGCCCAAAGGTGGCTCGCCCGCCGCAACAAACGAGCAACTCGGCCCGTTTCTGCCGAGACCGGAAAGAGACCAGACTTTTTTGTGTATTTGACCTAACGGGTCTGTCCTAGCAACCACGGCAAGCAGCAAAACAACAGCCGCACGAACAGACACGAGCGCAATCGCACCACCCCCGCTCACGTTCTCAACAGAACAAAGGACAAAGGTGTGCAAACAAGCACGAGCGCAATCGCACCACCCCCGCCCACGTGGTCGACAGAACAAAGGACAAAGCTCTCCAAAGCGCAGACACAAGCACGAGCGCCATCGCACCTCCCCCCGTCTCAAGAGAACAAAGGACAAGGGTCTGCAAACGCAGAGCCTTCAAAAGCAAAGCGCAGACACAAGCACAGGCACAAGCACGAGCGCCATCACACCTCCCCCCGTCTCAAGAGAACAAAGGACAAGGGTCTGCAAACGCAGAGCCTTCAAAAGCAAAGCGCAGACACAAGCACAGGCACAAGCACGAGCGCAAACACACCTACCCCCCACGCTGTTTTTTCAACCAGAACAAACAAGCAGCTCTGCAATCGCAGAGCCTTCAAAAATAAGTAGAACTCGTCAACGTTCCCCTCCACGGAAATCTTTAGTAAAAGGCGAAAGATTTGTACGTGAATGAAGAGAAACCCGAGCTATACCTCAACGGACGCGGAACCCCGGTACACCTACGGGCGGCGTAGGACGCTCTCCGCTGGTAGGCTGCATGGCGAGGATCAGAGTGCTGAGCAGAGAGGACCTCCAGCTCCCGAACCTCCTCCATGGGCTGGTGTCAGGTCAGGGGGCAACTCGCACCTGATGAGGAAAGGAAACAAAACAAAGACACCCAGTTTGCACACATTCAAACAACAGAGAGCACGTTTTTTTTTAAAAAAAAAAAAAAAAAAAAAAAAACAATAAAAACGTCCGGTAAAAAGAGAGAAACCCGAGCTATGGAAAACGGACGCGGAACCCCGGTAAACCTACGGGCGGCAACAAACACCTACAGGCGCTGGTCGCTGCATGGCGAGGAAAAACCCCTGAGCAGGGAGGACCTCCAGCTCCCGAACCTCCTCCATGGGCTGGTGTCAGGTCAGGGGGCAACTCGCACCTGATGAGGAAAGGAAACAAAACAAAGACACCCAGTTTGCACACATTCAAACAACAGAGAGCACGTTTTTTTAAAAACAAAAAAAAGAAATACAAGTAAAACGGAGGGAAAGCGGCGACCCGATGGAAAAGGGCAGCCCCGGGCCGAAACAACCAGCGCGCCAACAAACACCTACAGGCACAGTCGCAAGCGACACCGGGGGAAAAAAAATCACACTTGCTTGGCAAGCCCCGCCTTGGTTTGGATCCTTTCTTTTCCACAGTCCCATGAGGTGCACCGCTCCCGGAGGTACTGCAATACCAGGTCGATGCGTGGAGCGGACGAAGCAAGCTCCCGTTCCGTCTCCCTGCTCCAAAAATCAATTTAATATGTAGTCCTCATATAGAGGACGTATCAGATATTAAACTGATAAGAACAGATACTACACTTGATCTTAGCCAAAAGGCCGAGAAGCGATAACCGGAAAAGGGCGCCTACCGCGGGACAAGCCCGACGCAGGTCCGATCCTACCGCACGGCAAGCGCTGAGTGCCAGCCATCAAGCCCTCCCTCCCCCGTTCCGTAGCGCCCAAAGGTGGCTCGCCCGCCGCAACAAACGAGCAACTCGGCCCGTTTCTGCCGAGACCGGAAGGAAAGAGCCGAGACCGGAAAGAGACCAGACTTTTTTTTTTTGTGTATTTGACCTAACGGGTCTGTGCAAGCTAGCAACCACGGCAAGCAGCAAAACAACAGCCGCACGAACAGACACGAGCGCAATCGCACCACCCCCGCTCACGTTCTCAACAGAACAAAGGACAAAGGTGTGCAAACAAGCACGAGCGCAATCGCACCACCCCCGCCCACGTGGTCGACAGAACAAAGGACAAAGCTCTCCAAAGCGCAGACACAAGCACGAGCGCCATCGCACCTCCCCCCGTCTCAAGAGAACAAAGGACAAGGGTCTGCAAACGCAGAGCCTTCAAAAGCAAAGCGCAGACACAAGCACAGGCACAAGCACGAGCGCCATCACACCTCCCCCCGTCTCAAGAGAACAAAGGACAAGGGTCTGCAAACGCAGAGCCTTCAAAAGCAAAGCGCAGACACAAGCACAGGCACGAGCGCAAACACACCTACCCCCCACGCTGTTTTTTCAACCAGAACAAACAAGCAGCAGCTCTGCAATTTCAACCAGAACAAACAAGCAGCTCTGCAATCGCAGAGCCTTCAAAAATAAGTAGAACTCGTCAACGTTCCCCTCCACGGAAATCTTTAGTAAAAGGCGAAAGATTTGTACGTGAATGAAGAGAAACCCGAGCTATACCTCAACGGACGCGGAACCCCGGTACACCTACGGGCGGCGTAGGACGCTCTCCGCTGGTAGGCTGCATGGCGAGGATCAGAGTGCTGAGCAGAGAGGACCTCCAGCTCCCGAACCTCCTCCATGGGCTGGTGTCAGGTCAGGGGGCAACTCGCACCTGATGAGGAAAGGAAACAAAACAAAGACACCCAGTTTGCACACATTCAAACAACAGAGAGCACGTTTTTTTTAAAAAACCAAAAAGAAAAAACGATAGAGTTGTCCGGTAACGAAGAGAAACCCGAGCTATACCTCAACGGACGCGGAACCCCGGTACACCTACGGGCGGCGTAGGACGCTCTCCGCTGGTAGGCTGCATGGCGAGGATCAGAGTGCTGAGCAGAGAGGACCTCCAGCTCCCGAACCTCCTCCATGGGCTGGTGTCAGGTCAGGGGGCAACTCGCACCTGATGAGGAAAGGAAACAAAACAAAGACACCCAGTTTGCACACATTCAAACAACAGAGAGCACGTTTTTTTAAAAACAAAAAAAAGAAATACAAGTAAAACGGAGGGAAAGCGGCGACCCGATGGAAAAGGGCAGCCCCGGGCCGAAACAACCAGCGCGCCAACAAACACCTACAGGCACAGTCGCAAGCGACACCGGGGAAAAACCCCATCACACTTGCTTGGCAAGCCCCGCCTTGGTTTGGATCCTTTCTTTTCCACAGTCCCATGAGGTGCACCGCTCCCGGAGGTACTGCAATACCAGGTCGATGCGTGGAGCGGACGAAGCAAGCTCCCGTTCCGTCTCCCTGCTCCAAAAATCAATTTAATATGTAGTCCTCATATAGAGGACGTATCAGATATTAAACTGATAAGAACAGATACTACACTTGATCTTAGCCAAAAGGCCGAGAAGCGATAACCGGAAAAGGGCGCCTACCGCGGGACAAGCCCGACGCAGGTCCGATCCTACCGCACGGCAAGCGCTGAGTGCCAGCCATCAAGCCCTCCCTCCCCCGTTCCGTAGCGCCCAAAGGTGGCTCGCCCGCCGCAACAAACGAGCAACTCGGCCCGTTTCTGCCGAGACCGGAAAGAGACCAGACTTTTTTGTGTATTTGACCTAACGGGTCTGTCCTAGCAACCACGGCAAGCAGCAAAACAACAGCCGCACGAACAGACACGAGCGCAATCGCACCACCCCCGCTCACGTTCTCAACAGAACAAAGGACAAAGGTGTGCAAACAAGCACGAGCGCAATCGCACCACCCCCGCCCACGTGGTCGACAGAACAAAGGACAAAGCTCTCCAAAGCGCAGACACAAGCACGAGCGCCATCGCACCTCCCCCCGTCTCAAGAGAACAAAGGACAAGGGTCTGCAAACGCAGAGCCTTCAAAAGCAAAGCGCAGACACAAGCACAGGCACAAGCACGAGCGCCATCACACCTCCCCCCGTCTCAAGAGAACAAAGGACAAGGGTCTGCAAACGCAGAGCCTTCAAAAGCAAAGCGCAGACACAAGCACAGGCACGAGCGCAAACACACCTACCCCCCACGCTGTTTTTTCAACCAGAACAAACAAGCAGCTCTGCAATCGCAGAGCCTTCAAAAATAAGTAGAACTCGTCAACGTTCCCCTCCACGGAAATCTTTAGTAAAAGGCGAAAGATTTGTACGTGAATGAAGAGAAACCCGAGCTATACCTCAACGGACGCGGAACCCCGGTACACCTACGGGCGGCGTAGGACGCTCTCCGCTGGTAGGCTGCATGGCGAGGATCAGAGTGCTGAGCAGAGAGGACCTCCAGCTCCCGAACCTCCTCCATGGGCTGGTGTCAGGTCAGGGGGCAACTCGCACCTGATGAGGAAAGGAAACAAAACAAAGACAACCAGTTTGCACACATTCAAACAACAGAGAGCACGTTTTTTTTAAAAAACCAAAAAGAAAAAACGATAGAGTCGTCCGGTAACGAAGAGAAACCCGAGCTATACCTCAACGGACGCGGAACCCCGGTACACCTACGGGCGGCGTAGGACGCTCTCCGCTGGTAGGCTGCATGGCGAGGATCAGAGTGCTGAGCAGAGAGGACCTCCAGCTCCCGAACCTCCTCCATGGGCTGGTGTCAGGTCAGGGGGCAACTCGCACCTGATGAGGAAAGGAAACAAAACAAAGACACCCAGTTTGCACACATTCAAACAACAGAGAGCACGTTTTTTTAAAAACAAAAAAAAGAAATACAAGTAAAACGGAGGGAAAGCGGCGACCCGATGGAAAAGGGCAGCCCCGGGCCGAAACAACCAGCGCGCCAACAAACACCTACAGGCACAGTCGCAAGCGACACCGGGGAAAAACCCCATCACACTTGCTTGGCAAGCCCCGCCTTGGTTTGGATCCTTTCTTTTCCACAGTCCCATGAGGTGCACCGCTCCCGGAGGTACTGCAATACCAGGTCGATGCGTGGAGCGGACGAAGCAAGCTCCCGTTCCGTCTCCCTGCTCCAAAAATCAATTTAATATGTAGTCCTCATATAGAGAACCATACGTAAAAAAACCAAAAAAAAAATCAAAAATAAACTTCTAAAATAGAATCCTTCTAAAACAAAGTAAAGGCTGTGTGACTAAAAAAAATAAAAACAAAGACAAAGTAAAAAGGTTAAAAACAAGTGTAGGCTGGGCCTGGGCAACCGATGAAAACAAGAAAAGGTGAAAACCCCTTCTCCATGGTACAGACGTAAAAACAGTTAAAAACAAAAAAAAGTGGTTCAAAGAACCACGGACGGGAGTCGTGCCAAGAAAAAACAACAAAACGGGGGTAACTACAGCTCGAAAAGGCCCTTCCACCTTTCCTTTGCTGCGTGGTAACCCCACCGGATGACATCACTCTCCATCCGAAAATGCAAATCAGCACAGACCTTCTTGTAAAGTCCCTCGGTATCCAGGTTTGTCCCTTTTTACGGATGAGGGTGGTCCTAGCATTCCAAAGCTCGCGCTTCGTTCACGCTGACCAGCAACCACATCCGGGACAAGAAGGGAGACCTGGTGTCCGTGAGGACCACCCCCTCATGACCTTCTCTCTGGTCAATGTGAAACTGCGGGTCTACTTTACTGCACAGGCAGACACCTACCCCAGATCACCCTGCGCATACCCACAGTCCCAAAACACACGTGCCCAAGATTTTCGTCCTCAGCACATGTGGGCCTGGGGCAACGGGGGTGCCTGGTGAGCCCGTGCCTGTACAGGACCTCCCTCAAAAGCAAAGCGCAGACACAAAACTGGCAACTTACCGTGAACACATTGCCAGTTCAGGTCCTGCAGCCGGTTGTCCAAACCTTTAGGCTGTACCCTTGACCAAGTGTCCTTCTCCAGGCCCACTGCAGCCCGAGCCCCACGTCCCTCAAGCACGACCTTATACAAGGCCCTGTGCCTGACGGCGGCCTCAGGCTGCAGACCCGCCGGGAGCACCCTGCTCCATCTAACCAGGTGCTTGTAGTGATCCGGCCGGGTCTCTGCCTTTGGGCCAGAGTTGGACCACGTGTTCACCATGAAACGCAATGGCCAGGACAGCCACAACCGTACAAAATACTGATGGGGGTGTTCAAGGGGGGCTGCCAGACGTGCACAGAGCTGTGCGAAAAACAGGCAATCCAGTTTGAGAGGGAAGTCAGGGACGTCCCTCCCACCCTTGTCCTTTCCCAGGTACATCACTTCCCTCCTTACATACTCATACCTACCCCCCCAGACGAGATTAAAAACGTCCCTAGTCAAGCCACGCCGCATATTGCGGGGCATGGGGTAGACATGGGCTAGGTAGAGCAAGGAGGGAAGGACATCTACTTTTAAAGCTAATACCTTTCCTAGGAAGGACAGGGACCTGGCTTTCCACAGCCCCATCTTACGCCTGGCTAGGGACAAACGTTCTTCCCAGTTTGCTCGGGCAGCCCCTTCAGACATGAAGGAAACCCCCAAGATCTTCAGGGGACCGTCGCTGAGAGCTAGCCCCCCAGCCGCGTCCCTCCGATCTGCCCAATTGCCAAAGTACTTGACAACCGACTTGCCAAGGTTTAATGCTGCACCGGAAGCTTTACCGAACGCCTGGACCGTGTCTAAGGCGAGCCTGAGCGACTGGTCCGAGCACACAAACAACGTAGTGTCATCTGCATACTGGGCCAGCTTAACTACCTTGCCACCGCTCCCAGGGAGGGGAAGACCATCTACTCCTGGGTGGGCCCTGATGGCTGCCGCGAGTGGCTCTATGTAGAGCGCGTAGAGTAGGGGAGAGAGAGGGCACCCCTGACGTACTCCACTCACCTGCGGCACCAAATCACTAAGGTGGCCGTTGATGGAGACACGACTACCAACCTCAGTGTATAAGGTTTTCAGCCATCTAAGAAACCTGGGCCCAAAACCAAATGTCATCAACACCCTCTCTAGGAAGCCGTGGTCTACTCTGTCGAACGCCTTCTCCTGGTCTAAACTCACCAGCGCCAGGGGGACCTTCCTGTCCCCGACCCAGGAGATCGCATCCCGAATTAAGTGGAGGTTCCAGGTTGCTGACCTCCCGGGGACCCCGCAAGTCTGGTCACTGTGAACCAGGAGTGACATGGTCTTTTTCAGGCGCTCTGTCAGGGCCTTTGCGAAGATCTTTAAATCAACGCAAAGCATGGTCAGGGGTCTCCAATTGGCAAGATCCCTAGGATCGCCTTTCTTGTACAACAAGGAGAGAGCCCCCGATCGCATGCTCTCTGTGAGTCTACCCTGCCGGTGCACGTCCTCGGCTACCTCCACTATCTCCGGGCCGAGGACATCCCAAAAGGTGGTATAGAATTCCACTGGGAGTCCATCTAGGCCTGGGACCTTACGCCGGTTCATTTTGCCAAGTACCTCGGTCAACTCTATTAGACTAAAGGGGGCCTCTAAGCTGTCCCGAGCGTCGCTCGGAAGGCGAGTCTCTAACCGAGACAAAAAAGACTCCCCCATTTCAGTGTCTGTGCTACGCTTGCTAAAAAGTTTACTGTAAAAACCGTGCGCAACCTCCATCATCCGGGTCGGGTCCGAACAGGCCCCGCCTTCCGAGTCTATGAGGGATGTAAAACATCTCTCCTCTCGGGCCTGTCGGACCCTTTGAAAAAAGGAGGCAGAGCAAGTTTCATTTTCCTCTGCCCATTTTAACCTGGCATGGAAAAGGCTATCAGCCGCAGACCGCTCGTGCAGGACCCTGAGCTCAGCTCTAAGGGCCTGCGCCCTATCTAGATCTAACGTCCCTCCGTTGTTAAAACCGGCGTATTGTTCCTGTAACTGCTTCTCCAAATCCCTCACGCGTTTAAGCTTTTCAGCTTTGCGTCGACTGCAGTAGTGGATTGTTAAAGCACGAGTCCTCTCTTTTACACACTCCCACCACGCAGCTGGAGAAGCGAAATCAACCTTGCAGCCTCGCCAGGCCGCAAAGTGATCTCTGAAGAGAGTCTGATATTCTCTCTCTTCCAGCACCTCCACGTTCAGCTTCCAATACCCCCTCCCAAAGGAAGGGGCATTAATGGAAGCTGTGGCCTTCACCATCATGTGGTCTGAATACCACCGTGGAGACACGGAGACTCCCTTACACCTAACGGAGGACGAAGCTAAAATGTAATCTAAGCGGCTGTGTGCCCCTCGACTGTTATGCCAGGTATGACCCGGATTACTGGGGTTGCAAAACTTAAAAACGTCAGTAAGGCCGAAGTCAGCTATCAACTTTTTAAAGTGTTTCAGACTGACGTCTTCACGCCCTTCTAAATTAATATTAAAATCACCTGCCACGAAGAGGTGCCTATTTGTAATGCAAAAGGGGGCCAATGCTTCTAAAAAAGCGATGCGGGACGAGGCTTCCACTGGAGCGTAGATGCACAAAACTCTTATGTTTTGGCCCCTCCAGGTGGCGTCCACCCCCAACGCCCTACCTTGACTAACTGTAAAAGGACTTACCTTTACAAAGGAGTGGTCACCCAACAGGATTCCCACTCCTGTAGAGTGGACACCACCCACGCTCCAGTGGGCCCTACCTCCTTTCCACTGTTGTGAAAAGAGAGCCTCGTCCCGCTGGTCCCGCAGGTGAACCTCCTGCAAGCAGCAGATGGTCGAAGAGGTGGTCGCCAGATCATGAAACACACAGCTTCCTCTTTATCGGATTCCGAAGCCCTCTGACGTTCATGTTAAAATGGTAAGATCTGTCATGAAAAAAAAGGGGGTTAAAACCAATAAAATATTTAAAAGAAAAATACACCTAAAAAAGGGAGCCCATTTCCTCCCCACTTTGGCCTCCCCCCATACTCTCAGTTCCATCCAGGTACGCTGCTTCATTGGGGGAGGCCACCTTGCCCCCATACTCCCTGGGTGGTGGCGGCGAGCAGGGCGCCACCAACATGCTCAGTTCTTCCATCTTAAGGGACAGGGGTGTGCGGGGGGAGGCTCCCTCGGGCGCCGCCTCGGGATGGCCCGCCCTCTTAACTCTGTCCCTCCCCTTTTCTTCTTTCTCCCTCCTCCCTCTTCTTTGCTTTTTTTGTTTCTCCCTGGGTCTCGGGACGGGGGGGGGTGCCTCCTGCCTAGGCCGCGGGTGCAGGCCTGGGGCTGGGCTCCTGGCCTCCACTGGGGAGGAGGTGGCGGAGCTCCTCCCACCTGTTGCTCTTCATGTCCCCCGATGGACTCTGATACCTCCTCCTCTCTGCTGTTTCTTCTGGCCCTCCCCCTGCCCCTGCCAACACAGTGGCATAAGAGCGGACATGTCCGGGGCAGGAGTGGGCCAAATGTCCCTCCCCGCCGCAGCCTCTGCATCGGCGGGGGTTCTTGCAGTCTTTAGCCAAGGGCCCTTTCCCCAGGCAGTTCTTGCACGCCAAATCCTTGCACCCGCTGACCTCATGTCCATGGCGGAGGCATCCCCTACAGAAGGCGGGCTGACCCCTGTAAAAAAGGTAACCCTTGTTACCCCCCAGGGAGAAGTAGGCCGGGGGGTGTGTAAGACCCCCTTTGCCATCCTCCCTGAGGTACAAGTCTGGGCAGGAAACTGGAACTGTGACTGAAACTGGAACAGTGAGTCTTGGGAAGGCGGCCGGGCAGGGAACTGCGGGGCCGGCCAGGCAGGGAACTGCATGGGAGGCCGGGCAGCAGCCGGCAGGACAGGAGTCTCGGGGACCACGGGCAAGACAGGAGTCTCGGGGACCACGGGCAAGACAGGAGTCTCGGGGACCACGGGCAACACAGGAGATTACAACAGTAACAACAGAAGCAAGATAGATTGTACAAATAGAGACAGAAATACAATATAAAGTATGAAAGTATAAAAATAGAGTCTTTAGTGTCTGGGTAAGGTATAAAGTATAAATGGAGGTAGTGGTAAACAATTTGCTAAGCAAATTAAGAAGATGGCTGTTGTCAGCCATACAGACAGTGCAAGTATGCAGTAATATAAATAATTTATCAGTGCAAAAAGTGTAAACAGTACAGAATGGAGTAGAATAATACAATATAAATAGGGCATTTAAGAGGGAGTGTGTGCAGAGAGGGGGGTGTGTCCATTGGAGTGACGGGAATGAAAGAGTGTCCAGAGTTTTTCATTTCCTGTGCTGAGAGGAGTTGAACAGTCTTATGGCCTGAGGGACAAAAGACTTTCTGAGTCTGTCTGTGGAGCAGGACTGGGACAGCAGTCTGCCACTGAATGAGCTCCTCTGCCTGATGATCGTGCTGTGCAGAGGATGGTGAACATTGTCCATGATGTACAGCAGCTTGCTGAGGGCTCTCCTCTCTGCCAGTGGTGTTAAGGACTCCAGCTCTAGTCCCAGCACAGAACCAGCTTTCCTCACCAGCCTGTCGAGTCGTCCAGCATCCCTCTTGCTGATACTGCCTCCCCAACACACCACAGCATAGAAGAGGACGCTGGCTACCACAGACTGGTAGAACATCAGCAGGAGTTTCTGGCAGATCCTGAAGGACCCCAGCCTCGTGAGGAAGTACAGTCTGCTCTGTGCTTTCTTGTAGACTATGTCAGTGTTTACTGACCAGTCCAGCCTCTCGTCCACGTGCACACCAAGGTATCTGTAAGACCTGACCACCTCCACATCAACCCTCTTGATGGAGATTGGCTGCTGAGAGGGCCTGGACCTCCTGAAGTCTATACACATCTCCTTGGTTTTGGTGATGTTCAGCTTCAGATGGTTGGTAGTGCACCACTCCACAAAGTCCTCAACCAGGCTTCTGTACTCCCTCTCCTGGCCATTACGCACACCCCACGATTGCAGTGTCATCAGAGAACTTCTGCATGTGGCATAACTCCGAGTTGTATTTGAAGTCCGATGTGTACAGGGTGAACAGGACAGGAGAGAGAACAGTCCCCTGTGGTGCTCCTGTGCTGCTGATCACCGTATCAGAGGAGCAGTCCCTGATCCTGACATGTTGTGGTCTCCCAGTGAGGTAGTCAGTGATCCAGGTGACCAGGTGCATGTCCACCTCCATCTTCATCAGCTTGTCTCTCAGTAGTAGGGGCTGAATGGTGTTGAAGGCACTGGAGAAGTCAAAGAACATGACCCTCACAGCATAACCCCCCTTGTCCAGATGAGAGTGAGCTCTGTGTAGCAGATAGAGGATGGCATCTTCCACTCCCACCTTCTCCCGGTACGCGAACTGCAGTGGGTCCTCAGCAGGGTGGACCTGAGGTCTGAGGTGGTTCAGCAGCAGTTGCTCCATGGTCTTCATCACATGAGACGTCAAAGCAACCGGCCTGTAGTCATTCAGCTCCTTCGGGTGTGCCTTCTTGGGGACTGGAATGAGGCAGGTTGTCTTCCACGTGGCAGGAACCCTTCCGAGACGTAGACTCAGGAGTCTCGGGACCACGGGCAACACAGGAGTCTCTGGAGCTACACCAAAGTCTATGGGTGCAGGCGGCCCTGCAGCAATGTCCTCGGCGGCAGGCAGCCCTGCAGCGACAGCCTTGGCAGCAGGAGGGCCTGCAGCGTCGCCCTCGGGGGCAGGAGGGCCTGCAGCTTCCACCCTCTTCTGCCTGGTTCCAAAGGCTGACAGGAAGAGGGTCCAGAACCTAATCTAATGAGTAAGGCAGGCCTTGAGGAGAGGCTCACATGTCAGCCGTCCAGTCTGAGGCAGGCATTTGCAGCAACATTACCGCGAACGCCACTTTAACCTCCTCAGACTGGAAGGACTGAGAATAGTGGGCCAAGAAGTGTCTTCACTCACCCACAAAGTCCGAATTTTGCTCTGGGTCACCTCTGAAGCAGCGAGGATAGGCAGGAGGTGTGGGAACAGGCATGGTGGTCATAGGAGGCCTGGAACAACTTGCTGCATCCATAGTAAGGCTTGGCTTTATGTTACAGGGAGACAGGACGTGGAAACCAGATGCAAGTGCAAGTATTTATTGACAAAGGATCAAAACCAAAAACACTAGGACAACTGAGAAAAAACACACCACTGAGCGAACAGGAAACCGAATCAACTAACAGAGACAAACAACGGACATTGAGAAAAAGACTGGGAAGAGGACAAACGCCAAGCAAGAACAAAGGGGACACCATGGAGTATAAAACAACAAGGGCTAACGAGAGACACCTGGGAAGGGTCAGAGCCAGAAACATGTGAGGAGCCTGATAAGAGGGTGGAGACAGGAGGAGCAAAACACCAAACAAACAGAAGCACATGGAACAGAGTGAGAGACAGCACATGGACATGACAAGACAGAAACTGTTTTTATTAAATCTAAAAGAGACATTATTTTCCTTAAATCTCAGTGTTTGGATAGAAAATAATAAAAAGAAATTTATAGTGGTTTTATAAGAAATTATGAATTTAAAAGTTCTAGGGATGTATTTTGATACTAAAGGTTAAGTATATCAGAATTGGGATGAAAGTTGTTAAGGAAAAAGTAAAAAAAAAAAAAAGAATTGGAACTTAAGTAGGATAGGATAAGATAAGTAGGATGTTTTTTTTCACCTACAGATAAATTAGTGATAAATAAGGCAACACAGGAGCATGAAATCAAGGACCACCAGATTACAGAACAGTTTCTATCCCCAGGCTA
>JAMWET010005299.1:0-66008 GCA_024036415.1 Prochilodus magdalenae
TTAGTTAATATAAAAACAGATGGTGCTGTATCTTGTCTCCTTCTCTAAATCAGACTGAAAGTTAGACGGGAGTTTTCATACAGCAAAATGTACATGGCAAACTTGACTTGAGTTTTTTCCGGTCAAATATTAAATAATTAACAACTAGAATCACACGAGGACAGGCGGATCTGCTGCTCCTGCTGAGGAGTGATCAGAGAAGCTGACAGTTAACCCTACCCAGATACTGCTGTGTCAGTGCTGTAATAATCCTATTGGACGGTTTACCTGAGACACTCCAGGTGAAGCGAGAGAACCACAGAGGCTGTGTTCAGTCTGCACTCACTCATGTAGGAGGTGACTTCCTCTACGCTGATCAGAATGAAGCTGTGTTTGATTCTCCTCTCTGCAGCTCTCCTCCACACAGAGGCTAAAGGTAAGTACATGTTCCAGTGTTCAGTAGTGAGCTGTAGTGTTCAGTAGTGAGCTGTAGTGTTCAGCAGCTGTAGTATTGTATTAGTACTGTAGTGGAGAATCTGGAGGTGGTGGTTTCACCTGGTGACTGTGATCAGAGAACTGAGACACTTGGGGCGAGAACTTTCTACAGCATGTTTAAATATTTAAAATTCAGAGAAAGATAAATGATCCTTGTTCTAAAATATTTGTACATATGTAGTATTTTAGTATGTATATTAATGCTGCCCTGCCCTAGAGGGACTACCTGTGCCTCACCACAAGCATTTCAATGTATCAATGTCCTGTTATGTTATACAAATGTCAAACATATTCAGAACTTGAACTAATATATGTAAACTAATTAAAGGCTGAGGTGAAGAAATATATTGGAAACTCTTTATTTAATAAAAGAGTTTTTGTATTGCATTGGTTATATCTGCTTGCTCCACAATGACAATTTATACGATTCAATGCCCCTTATACCCTTCCCTAAAAAACATCTTCAGGAGCTGTAAATCAAAAGAAGACAGAACAGAGACAGAAACAGTCCAGTGTTACCATCAATAAAGGGTTAAACTGGTAAATCAGTGTGAGTGTGTACTGACTGCTGCTCTCTTTCCTCAGTCCAGCACAAGGATGTCAGAATAGTCCTGTGCTGTAATAGAGAGAAACAGAAGATGTGGGGACTTGATGGAGAAGAGATGTGGCATGCTGACTTCAGGGAATGGAAAGGAGTGTCAACACTGCCAGGGTTTGGAGACCATTTCGGCTTTGGGGCAGGAGCCTATGATGGAGCTGTTCAAGAAATGGAAATTTGTAAACAAAACTTGGATTTATTGGGACCCTCTTTTAATTACCCCATGGAATTCATGAGTAAGACATCACCATCACTACACCACAACTAGAAATAAACACTATTACACACACATTATTTTTAATTAATATCAAATATCATACATAATCAGACACTGTTTTAATGTTATTTAGTGACATCAAAACTATTTATTGTTTTCAGATCAGGTTCACCTGTAAATCTTTAGTCATGTTACAGAATAAAGTGATGTATACTCTCAAGATGTTATTGTAAAACACCTTTTTTGTTTATTTGCATTTTTTCTGATTTTTTTCAGGGAAAGTGTTGATGAATAAAACATAAATTATTTCATCCACAGATCGTCCGAAAGCTTTAATCTACTCTGAGGACCATATGGAGCTGGGCTCTGAAAACACCCTTGTCTGTTATGTCACTGGATTCTACCCACCTGAGGTTACAGTGTCCTGGACCAGGAACGATGTGAAGGTGACCTGTGAAGCAACTGTCAGCAGATACTATCCAACCGGTAACGGAACTTTTAAACTGATCTCTCACCTGAGCTTCACTCCAGAGGAGGGGGACATCTACACCTGCACTGTGGAGCACCCGGCCCTGTACAGACCTCTGACCAAAACATGGGGTGAGATTAATACCTGCTCATAGAGCTGATTATGAATGTAACAGACCACTCATAATCATACAGCACCACTTACAGACCTCAGGACTGAGCCCTGAAACACTCCCACCACAGATTACTACTACACAGATTATATACACACATAAAAATATTCAAAATATACATCACTATTACATATAATAAAATAATAAAATAAATAAATAAATAAATAATAATAATAATAATAATAATAATAATAATAATAATAATAATAAAAATAATAATCTTTGATCTGTTTAAAATACATCTCCAAGTGTTTTAGAGTCAACAAATAGACAACAAATACAAGGGGTAAAAAACAATTAAATAAACAAAAGAACAACAACAGTAACATTAATACAAACTTACTATTATTTAAAAGAAATCCCTATTATATCTCTTCCTATGAATTACTAAAATACTTAGTATATAAATATTTATTATTGTAAAAATTTTATTTGTATGTGTGTGTGTGTGTGTGTGTGTGTGTGCGTGTGTGTGTGTGTGTGTGTTGTACAGAGGTGCCGGTCACTCCAGCAGCGCCCAGTGTTGGTCTATATGTCTTCTTTGGAGTGGGTCTGGGGATCGGACTGCTGGGAGCTGTTGTTGGAACTGTCTTCTTAATCAAAGGAAGGAGCATTAACTGAGAATCTGACTATGAACATCACAGAAACTCTTTACAAGATGAGGATTCTAAATGTAACATCTTCACGTCTTATGTGTGTGTCTGTGTAAAATATGCACATATATATATATATATATGGTGAAACATATATCATATATACTGTCATTAAAGAGTTATTTTAATTAAAGATTGTCATTTTGTGTTGTGTTTATTTATATATATATATATATATATATATATATATATATATATATATATATATATATATATATATATATATATAAATATATGTATATGAATGAAGAATGAAGTACAGGGGAACAACGGATATCAGGTTTCATTTTCCATCTTCACTCATCATTTGGATAATTCACTATAAGTCTTCACCAAATTCATAAAGACTAACAAAATTATTAAAACTAAAACTAAAAACTATTTTTTGTTGAAGCTAGTTTGTTGCAATAAAAATGTATTAAATATATATGAATATCTGTATATGATATGTAAAATACAGTGCTCTAATAAACACATGAAGCCTTGCAACTGTTCAATTTCTCAGTGCCTTCAAATATCACATATCAAGAGAGATCAGATATCAACAAACTACACTCCTGTCCTACCAATCTTATTCCTGACTTACTCCTGTACTCTGTATGACCATGACTTACCTCTGTCTTACTCCAACTTACCTTTGTCTGACCCTGTCTTACCCATCTTACCCCGACCTACCTCTTTCTGACCCTGTCTCACCCTGTCTTACCCCTTTACTCACTGCTTTCTTACTCTGCCTGATCGTGACTTACTCATCTTACCCCGACTCAGCCCTGACAGTGGTTGGTGTGGCTCAGCGGTTAACACCTCTACCCACCAAGGCACTACCACCCCAGGTGGGAAACGAGGGTTCAAACCTAAAGGGGGTTCAAATCTAAAGTCTAGGTAGCAAATGCTGAGCTAAACCAATAAGAGTCCTTGGGCAAGATTCCTAACACTACAATGGCCTCCCTGTAATATATGAGTAACCTTGTAAGTCGCTCTGGATAAGAGCCTCAGCTAAATCCCTGAAATGTAATGAAATGTAACTTACTCCTGTCTGACCCTGACTCACCTTTGTCTGACCCTGTCATCTCCCGTCTTACCCCTGACTTAATCTGTTTGACCATGACTTACCTCTGTCTGACCCCGATTTACCTTTGTCTAACCCTGTCTCATCCTGCCTTACCCCTGATATAACCTGTTTGACCATGACTTACCTCTGTCTGACCCTGTCTTACCCATCTTACCCCAACTTACCTCTGTCTGACCCCGATTTACCTTTTTCCAACCCTGTCTCATCCTGCCTTACCCCTGACTTAACCTGTTTGACCATGACTTACCTCTGTCTGACCCTGTCTTACCCATCTTACCCCAACTTACCTCTGTCTGACCCTGTCTTACCCATCTTACCCCAACTTACCTCTGTCTGACCCTGTCTTACCCATCTTACCCCAACTTACCTCTGTCTGACCCTGTCTTACATTTACATTTAAGGCATTTAGCAGACGCTCTTATCCAGAGCGACTTACAACCGTGCTTAGTGTTCCGTTGGATAATATTCCAGCTAGTAGGAAGTTTAGAGCCTAAAACTCACCACGAGCTCAGACACTGCCCGAACAGGGGCCAGTGCTGGTACCTAGAGATTAATACACAGACATAGAGCAAGTAAAGCATTACCTGGCAACTCCAGCCCAGCGCTCATTCCTATAGAGGAGAAAAGGTCATTATAAGTGCAACACAATACACACAACTTACACCTCTACTAGAGCTCACTCACTGAAGTGCATTACGAAGAGATGGGTCTTCAGTCTGTGTTTGAAGACCCCGAGAGACTGGGCTGTTCTGACGCCCAGTGGGAGTTCATTCCACCATCTGGGTGCCAGGACAGAGAAGAGTCTAGACGCTTGTCTTCTATGAGTCCTCAGGGATGGGGGTTCGAGACGATCTGTACTTGAAGCACGAAGGGCTCAAGGTACAGCTCGACTCTTCACCATTGCCATAAGGAGGGAGGCGCTGGTCCATTCTTCGCTTTGTAGGCATCAGTGTTTTAAATCTGATGCGAGCAACGACAGGAAGCCAATGAAGGGAGCGCAGCAGTGGAGTGACGTGGGTGAACTTTGGGAGATTGAAGATGAGACAGGATGCAGCATTCTGGACAAGTTGCAAGGGCCTGATGGCCCGCAGAGGAAGACCAGCTAGGAGCGAGTTGCAGAAGTCTAGCCTTGAAATTACCAGAGACTGGACAAGCAGCTGGGTGACCTCCTGAGAGATGAAGGGTCGTATCCTCCAGATGTTGTTGAGGAGGAATCTGCATGACCGAGTCAGGTTCGCTATATGAGCCGAGAAAGATAACTGGCCATCCAGAATCACTCCAAGACTTCTTGCATCCTCAGTCGGGGTGATCAACGAGTTCCCGAATGAGATGGCGAGATCACAGTGAGGACCTGTAGTGCTCGGGATGAACAGCAGCTCAGTCTTGCTGGGATTGAGCTTAAGGTGGTGAGCTGTCATCCATGAGCTGATGTCGGTCAGGCATGCTGAGATGCGGTTGCAGACCTGTGTATCAGATGATGGGAAAGAAAGCATGAGTTGCGTATCATCAGCATTTCTTATCAGCAGTGATAAGAAAAACCGTGAGAAGTAATTACTTCTCCAAGAGAAAGAGTGTAAAGAGAAAAGAGAAGAGGACCCAACACCGAGCCTTGAGGGACACCGGTGGAGAGCCTACATGGAGCAGACGTGGACCCATTCCATGCTACCTGATAGTGGCGGTCTTCCAGGTAGGACTCAAACCACTTCCATGCAGTGCCGGTGATTCCAAGATCGGTGAGGACCGACAGGAGGATCTTGTGGTTCACCGTGTCGAAGGCCGAGACAGGTTGAGCAGAATCAGAACTGAGGACAGTTTGGCTGATCTTGCTGCATGAAGCCTCTCAGTTACTGCGATGAGAGCAGTTTCTGTTAAATGGACAGGTTTGAAGCCAGACTGGTTGATGTTGATGGTTTTACCCATCTTACCCCAACTTACCTTATTCTGACCCTGTCTTACCCCTTTACTGACTCCTTTCTTACTCTGCTGACCATGACTTACCCATCTTACCCCGACTCATCACTGACTTACTCCTGTTCAGACCATGACTTACCTCTGTCTGACCCCGTCTTACCCATCTTACCCCGACTTACCTTTGCCTGAACGTGTCTCATCCTGCCTTACCCCTGACTTAAAATGTTTTACCCCGGGCTACCTTTGTCTGCCCCCGTCTTACACTTGTGTGTTACTCGTTTTCCTTACCACAGGAGTAACTGTGTCTGTACTTCCACACAGAGAAGTGTTTTTTTTTTCAAGAGCAGTGATGTAACTAAGTCAGACTCAGTCAACAATTCCCAGCACTGATACATGAACACGCTCTGTGATAATAAATATAATGAAGATATCTGCATTATACTGTATAGTCACGCTCATCCCTGGCACATTTAAAAGAAGGACAAATACAAACACTGAATATTTTTATGGTTATTGGTGCAATAGTGTTATTAAAACATAGAAATAAAACATAGTTTTGGGCATTTTATTTAGTAAATGTCCTAACCCTAACCCTAACCCTACGCTAACCCCAACCCTACGCTAACCCCCTCAACTTAGTAACTTCTTTATTCTTTCTCCATGGGATCTAAACTGTAGTTCCGACTCTCTAGTAACCTTTGATAAGGTGGTGTATCTGATTCTGATTGGTCAGTGAGCTGAAGAGTCTGTATGAACAGGAACTCACCCTCTTAAATTCTCTCAGTTGTAGTTGGAGCTAAAGATAACATGTTGCTGATCGTGCAGCTGCTGCTCCTCCTGGCTCTGTCTGTAAGAACAGGTATGTTAATATTTACATCTGATTATGAAAGGACATTTAAGTCATCAGTAAAGTAACTCTGATGTGAGCTAGTTGAAATACAAACTAAACAATGAATAACTGATTTATAAACAATAATAAGTCAGTGCAGGTTCAGCCTCTTCTACTTGATGCCGATTCTAACTGAATGAGTAACCGATTCAACAATTGTTTAATTTTTATAATACATACCTTTCATTTAATAATACATTATTTAATTAATTTATTATTATCATCATCATCTGCATTATTATTATTATTATTATTATTATTATTATTATTATTATTATTATTATTGTTATTATTATTATTCATAATAATAATAGTAATAGTAGTACAATAAAAACAATAACCTCTAATTATTATACAAAGGTATTAACAGGTAAAATCAAGTTTACAAATGCTCTGGATATAAGATATTAATATATCATCATTTAAGCTTAAAAGGTAAAATTATGACAAAACCTGTTGGTTTTATACAGTTCAGGGTAATGAAGGAAATTCCACTAAACACTAAAGGACTGTTTATTTTAAAATATTAATATAGAATGTCTTGTCCTACTCATTAATAGTATTGTGATTAATATTGTTTATTTCTTTTTTCTTTATTTCATTAACAGATGGATACTGTCATTTCACAACAGATGAATGTGTCACCAGTACATCAGATCTGTCTGATGCAGAATATATTGAGACATTGTACTTTAACAGGGATCCATTCATGCAGTTTAACAGCACTGTGGGGCTGTATGTAGGGTTCAATTCATTTGGGGTACATAATGCAGAGATCTGGAACAACGGAACCACAGTCCTGTTCGCAAGAGCTCAACTGGAGAGAATCTGTAAACCCAATCTACAATTATTCTACTCTTCTATTCTGGATAAATCAGGTGAGTAATTCACACAGAGTGTAACAGTAATATAATAATATAATGCCGTGTTATTTATTATTTGATTTAATGACCCATACATATATATATATTTCTTGTAGTTGGTTGTAGTTAATTCTTGTAGTGTAATGTAGCTTACATTAGTCTAAGTAAATCTGCAGCTCCACTTACACAGTCCCATTAGGAACAATTATACCAAAGTGCCAAAACACACTCCATTCACAGCAATGAAGTACACCAGTAAACCCACAGGTCTAAATTTAATACACTGCAAGACAAATACGCACTTGTTCTGCCAATCATTGGCCACAACAACGAACACCTACAAAGTAAACAATGTTCTTGCGTTAGCAGCTCAGAAACTGAAACCGAAAAGGACTTCAATCCTAAAGCCAAGACAAATGAACCACCAACATAACTTCAATCTGTGTGGTTTACCAAACACTGAACTCACCAGTATCAATAGAATATACTATTACCAGTTCCTCACTGGTTTTATGCTCATTTTTAAGATAGTGCTGCCTGTTTGTCTGAATCTGCTATTATGAATGGCCTGGTTTTATTAATGTACTAATAATATCTCTGTTGTTTGTAGTGAAGCCGAAGGTCAACATCGTGTTAGAAAAGCCAAGCAAGGATGGTCAACCAGCCACACTGACATGCAGCTCTTACAAATTCTACCCCCCAGCCATCGAGGTGTACTGGCTGAAAGATGGTATTAGGGTGACCTCAGATGTGGTCTCCACTGAGGTGATGGCCAATGGAAACTGGCACTACCAGGTCCACTCCCAGTGGGAGCACACACCCAAATCTGGAGAGAACATCTCCTGTGTGGTGGAGCACGTCAGCTCCGACAAACCCATCATCCAGCACTGGGGTGAGAATAAACCCTCACATCATCACAGACCTTACAGCCTATTCATACTGAACCAGATCATACACTGAACTGTGTGGACAGTTCTGATCTGATTATTAAAAAGTTGAGTGTAAATGCAGTCAAGATTTGTTTGTAGATTGCTGATCTGATTGTACTTTAGCTGTAAAAATGCAAATTTTAGTTTAAAAAAGTAACATAGCTAGCTTTAAATGTTGAGTTCACTGAGCTTGTAATATTAAGTAAAAATATACATTAACTTCTTTTCACGTGTCAACATTTCATATGAACATTTTGCAGGTTACTTACTTTTCCAAGCTTGAAAGTTGCATTTTTTTACAGAGCTAAGTGGCTTAAGACACACTGGAGATTAAAAAACTTTTCTGGCCTTCTAAAAACTCTCTAGTCAATAATCCCTTTAATTCATATTAAACAATTTATCACACAAAACAAAACAACATCTGTCCCATCATCATCGGAGGAGCTTCTCCACATTAAAATTAATGTTAAACATTTTCACTTCACATAGAGGGTTCTCTTCCTAAGTCTGATATGCCTGATGCGATCAAGATTGCTGTCGGAGCTTCAGGGCTGGCTTTGGGAATCATCCTTTCTGCTGTTGGACTTGCCTACTACTGTAAGAAGAAATCCTCAGGTTGGTGGAGATACCAGAGAGAATACTAATGATCCATTTAGATTATTGATTCATTAATCTGATTTACATTACATTTATTTTTGGGTATTTAGAGTGAAGGCCCAGAGCAGAAGTAAACGCTGGTAAGGTTTAAAACATTTTTATTCTTTTGTTTAAAACGTATAACCCTGGTTTTCTGATTACACTTGAGAACAGGTTACGTCTGTTTTAAAAGTATCCCGTTCTTACATGTTTGTGTGAACTCTTGCAGGTGTTGGTGGAGAAGCAGAGAAGTCTATTTCAGCACCTACGTCACAGGATGTGTTTATAACAGCTGTTTACATCTAAGATTCTTTACTAAACACACAAGTTTGGTTGTGTTCTTTTGTGTTTATGATTAAAGGTGGGAGGAACTATGAAAAAACATTCTTTACTGCAGGTGGTTTTACAAGTTAATGAACTGTTCAAATGCAAAATGATTCATATCCCTTAGATCTACTACTCACTAAACTGCCTGTCCGGAATGAAAGCTATGTATACTGTGGATGTCAGGTTCTGTGTATGGAGATTTACAGTTACTTAGCGGTGGTCCCTGAACATCATCTCAGTTATAGACTAGATATAGGTACATATAGATATACAATTTAACAGGACATCTTATTTCACACACAGACAAGGAAATTTCTAATCCTTTGTGTTTATGAAATTCTACTGACATACATTATTAAAAAATAAACTGTCAGAGTTGAAGTGTGTTTCGAGTCAGCATGTTTTTATTTTTTTGTAGGTACATGTAAATATGCTATTGGCCAAGGTATTCGACTGTAAGCTACAAATTAGGTTAAATATATGAGAGTATTTCTTTAAAGAACCATCTACTGAAATCAATGTTCTTTTGCAGGGCCGTGCGCACAAGTTAAACTTTCAGATCTGATCTTGTAAAGATCCTGCACTATTGTACTGATAGAACAGCTACTGTTCTTGCCTTGCCTACCACTACCAATGAGCGAATATTCTACTTACTGCTGGACAATTAAATACATGATGCATATTTAACTGTTTCAGTGTTCCGACAAAGGAACTTGTCTACAGGAGTTCACTCGTTTCCACTGATGAAAAAAGTCTTGAGACAAGCCAGCGTGAAAACCAAACAAAATTATCAACACATGGCAACTAGGTTAGAGAGGAAATCCAAAAAACATTATAACAAGAATAATTATAACCAGAAGTACAGACAGAAAAGGGAAGTTGGTTCATGATTGGTAGGTTGGGATGATGACATCATGCAGCGATAGATTGTGGCAAATGCCATTCGGGGAGAAGAGGCGAACCCGGAAGTGTGACACATTTACAAGTATCATTGCTCAATTTTTTTCCCTTATTTTATCTCTCAAAGATGACGGTTCATGTAAGTGTCTCAAATCTGTCAGTAATATGAACAAACCAGTATCCTGAAACGATCCGTATGTGCACATCCAAATCACTGATCTTATCTGAATTATCACATTTATCATGAACAGCAAACTGAAAACTAACAATCCGAAGATGAGTAACTTAGAAAGAGACGAAGACGGAAAAGGGCACTGCTTTTGCAACGTTTACCACTTGTCGGAATTTGTTCTTCACATTTAATATACAGTATACATATAGTGAAATATATATTTTAATAAGAAAACAGCTACAAAGTAGATGCCTATACTAATAAAATAGTTGCTCAATAAAACACTAAAATAATACAAAACAATTAATAATATAATAATAAAATAATTAAAATCAAACAAAACGATTTCAGGCTCACTACAGAGGGTTTAAAATTAACACCCAAAGCATCACGGGGTGCAGAAATACGGTAGATTGGTAGTGTGAGTTGCCGGCACCATGTTGCCGACATACCACCAGTCGTACAGGAATGACAGAGCCATTGTTTGTAAGTTAATCATTGTGACAGATAAAACACAATATTTCAGCAATAAATATTTAAGCATTATGAGCTTTAATAGCATCCAACTGTCTGACGTCAAGAGATAAAAGAGGCTGATGAGCTGAACCAGCCAACAGAGAATAAACTGCGGATAAACAGCAGACAGAATAAACCAGAAAAACATTCAGCCAGTTACCTACGCTAAAGTCTGCTTTCACCAGTCTGGTCCAGGTAGACAGGTGAAAAAGGAATTCTGTAGTTTTATTCATTTTAGGAGTGACAGTTGATGACTAATGATTATGGAGTCCAGACTGTCTTTATCTTTTACAGTTCATCTAGGCAGTGAATTCAGATAACTCCAGAATGTTAGCTGAACTCAGGTTAGCTTAAGCTAACGCTAACACTGATTAACCCATCAAACACAGATACAGATATTATTCACTGTCATAACCACGATGGTGTTTGATGGTGTATATGACAGTAAAGGCTGAATATCGCTGACACCACAGATCAAAGAATTATACCAGTCTCAGAGTTTACAAGGTACTTAAAGGGACCTGGATATTTCATCACAGGTAATAAAGCATGACTGGAATGGTAACTTATTGATTAGGTACAGATCAACACCTCAGATCAATGTGATCTTTACTGGTATCTTGATTGTAAGTACTCTTGGCTCATACATGTTATCAATATGGCAGCAGTATCTCTTTTCCAGGTTTTGCAAATACTATTAATGTTTTGACAATTTTAAGAATATGGAATGTGGTTTTGTGCCTTAAACAAAGTCTTATGAGAAAAATACCAGATTGGTAGTAGAGTAGACTGTATACAGTAAATATTTACGTAATGCTACTTTGTATACTCTCATTGTCAAAGTGATAGCTGCACCTAGAAGAAAGTGTGGGTTTGCAGTGCTACTGGAAAGGAAGCGAAAGTTAAAGGCATTGTGTATGTTATGTCAGGATAGCCACCAGCAACCTGAGAAGTGCTTAGAGTTTTTAAAGAAATCTCTTTAGATTCTAAGGACATAATGACAACTGTGGGACATGTGTGTAAGACCAGAGCGCAGCACAATAGGATGTTGCCCTCTTCACCCCTACGATTTGGGCAAGGGAAGACATCCCTCTTGCCTTCATGATTACAATTAAGAAAGGAATGCAAACAGAGAAAGAACCCTGCACATAGAAAATCCTCCCACAAACAAGGAAACATCAGCCAAAGTCAGTCAGTACAACAATACTACCAGCATGGGTGTCATGGGCCAAGAATCCAAAGACAAAATTGTTTAGGCCCTGTTAGATACTCAGAGTGAAACAACTTTCAGTGACCAGGACGCAAGTAACGAATCACAGGTGACCACTTACCAGGAAACCTCAAACTTACCATCTTGATGGGAGCAAATACTGTCTTGAGAAGTAGCTGAGAATCTGATGTCTGACTAAGAGGTTATAGTTGTCACAGAACTATGCCTAGAATGGTCATATCAGGCAGTAACAATGAGCCCTATACTGTTCTTCAGATTTTGGGTGGAGTATTGTTGGTGAAGTATTATACTTCATTATGCATCAAAATAATAAAGAACAATCATATTAATCATGTTTAATAAAATTAAAATTTTCTCTAATAGGCAGCACATCTGTGTTGTTACCAAGGTATTTATTTATCATATGTTTCGTACTGGAATCCTGTAGAAATTCAGATTAATATAGATTAAAAGGGCATTCACCTTTTAGAATATTTACTATAAAATATCAATATTTAAGATTCTAGAATGGCACAATACAATTTAGTCAGAACTAGTGTGGTGTCAGAAAACACACAGGCAGCATGTTAGCTTAACAACCACTAACTTTGTATTGTATAATGTTACTTTTACAGACACTGACAGAGAAAAGTGATTGTGGGGAGGCACAAGCTTAAGTGCTAACTACGAGTTGTGGTATTAAGTTAAGTGCCCTATCCCCAAGCTAATAAGCTTACCAAAAGAGCTAACCTATTCGCTAACCCTAAGCTAATATACTGACCACAGGCTAACTGACACTCTTAACTGCAAAGTAATACACTAGCTAACATGCTACTTTATTAGGTAATTGTTAGAAAAAAGACTTCGAGACCGACGTGAGCAGAACTAAAAACCAGGAATGGTTTATTACAAAACGGGCGATCACAGCAAGCAACAGTACACAGCGAAAACAATGGGAGAGGCTAAATCAGTGTCAGGGACAGGCGGAGGTCAGAACCAGGTAGAACAAGCAGCGAGGGCAAACAAGTTGAAAGGGGAAAACCGAAGGGAAACACCAAAGAGAGAAAGCAGAGGTACAAACCGTAGAGTCAGGACACGAGCAAAAGGGATAAGAGTAGTAAAGGGACGAAGGGAGTCGGAAACCAGAGTAATACCATACGAAGAAAGACCGCTCAGGATTGCTAACCTAGGTTTGGCAAAGCTTCGCAAAGTGTGAATGTTTGTGAGTGGCTTAAATACAGGAAGTAATTGGATACAGCTGAGGTTAAAACTCGGGCGATCTAGAGCGAATCACAGAGTCCGACCGTGGGCGCATAGACATGACGTCATCGAGCGTGGCCCTCTGGGCAGTGGAGTCCTGAAGAGCAGAGAAGCCGGGGAGAGGTGGAGGCGTGACAGTAATATGCTAACGCCGACATTGTCAGTCTTAAGGGAAGGAAAGTTCCAGCAGACAAAGGGACAGCTCCATCCACCAGGCTCTCAGGATGCTTAACTCTCGCTTAACAACACATTTAATGTAAAACATTTGCAGAAGTACAAAAACAGATCAAATGTCTTGGAGAGAAAATCATTTATGGTGCTCATTTATAAGATCATTTATAAGTTTCTGTCAGATTCTGACCTCTGCACAGGTTTCTCAGGTGTTCCTGATCCTTTTCATACTTCTCACCGCTTTCATGTTCATCACTATATTTACTGATACAGTGATACTGATACTTATTCTTTCCTAATTATTTTAAAGCCTGTGGAAGTGGAAAACATCTTTATTTCCTTAATATTCTGGTGTTCAGACATGAAAACCAGCTTTCCACACTGTCTTGTGATTCCAGTATGCATATTGATTATGAAGTGGTGCTCCTTCAGGCGATGGCTTGGGAATGCTCATACCTATGTAAGTTGTGAGGTGTTATCTTGAGGGTGAGGTTGAACACTCTCCAGCGTGCTAATGGCAAGGGACATTCCAGTTCCAAAGGTGTGCTGGCATTTAACTTTCCTCAGTCCATGCTGGCCAATGGTCAACTTCACTTATAAGATAACACCTCGCAACTTGTGCATGTGGTATGTCAGTGTAATAGCTATAAAGGTTTGGTACTGTGATCTTTGGGGGACTTTCCAACCAGGTTTTACCAGACTCTGCCCAGTTTACCATATTTTACCACATAGATAATAGATTTCTACTACACTATTTTCCAAAATGGAGATTCCTTGTTGCTTTAATTTTCCATATTACTGTCAGTGCTGGACTCCATATGGAGCTGTTTTATTAAAAATGACTGCAGTTTCTTTATTTACAGAACCTGTATAAAAAACACCTTTCTGTTAAAATTAAATATTGTTTACTTTCTGGTTCAGTTCAAAAATTACTGTTGAAATGAGTATTATATATGTAACTGTTATCTGTATTGTGTTGTACAACAAAACCCAGAGTTTTTTATTTTTTATTTTATTTCTTGCTAATCAACAGTTTAACAAATCATTACAGCACTTTTAGTTTAGGTGTTGCAGTGCATTTAAGTCTACTTAGCAAAATCTATATGCATTTTGCTTTGAGCATCAAAATCTTTCCTATAATATTGTGTTCTCAGTCAAGTTGTAACCTAATAAGCTCAATGTCTTAGGTTTATTCTATGTCTAACGCCGCTATAAAGCATATGTCCGATGTCAGTATATCACTATTTACTCCTATAGCCTGTAATCATATACTTATCATGTTTCCTCCTGCCGTTACTGGTGTACACTGTTCATGAATTCTCAAATATTAATTTACAGATATATTATTCAGTGTATGTGTATTCTTGATGAAATCCCCGTATACAACAATCAGTTATTACATTAAACCCACTTCCTTGTATATACACTCACTGTCCACTCTATCAGCTCCCCTGACCATATAGGACACTCTGTAGGTGTACAGGTCCAGACTGTAGTCCATCTGTTTCTCTGTATACTGTATCACCCTGTTCTTCAATGGTCAGGACTCCCACAGAGCAGGTACTATGTGGGTGGTGGATCGTTCTCAGAACTGCAGTCACACTGATGTGGTGGTGGTGGTTTATCCATTCACACCTGAACAGTAGAACATTGATGAACAGGGTAATACAGTATACAGAGAAACAGATGGACTACAGTCTGGACCTGTACACCTACAGAATGTCCTATATGGTCAGTGGAGCTGATAAACTGGAGAGTGAGTGTAGATACGAGGTGCTAGTTATAATGTTATGGCTAATCGGTGTAGATAGTCTTTGGAATGTGAAGCAGGAAAACTATGGACTCTCCCCAGAGACTGATAACATGGCTCTGTTACTGCTCTTCCATTGGTTCAGTTTGGTGAAACTGGTTCAGACTCAGCAGGGACTTTTCCAGATTCTTATGATCATTTTATAGTTGTGGTGTCATTTGGCTTAAGCTGACTCTCCAAAACTAGAACCAGAACAGAGTCTTGTTTTGTTTGTTAGCTGCAGCTGCTCTTTTTGATGGCCACACAAAAAATGCGTCTATAAGCAGTATTCCACGCTGAAATCAATCTTCTTTTAAATGGTTCATAGAAAGACTTTATGACCTTACTGTAACACAATACCATTAATAAACTTGGCACCAACACATTCACATATAGTTACAAGCAGCTCCCGCTGGCTGATTCTGGTGATGTTATACAAATAACCATGCTAGTAAAAGTAGCAGTTTCATGAGGAAGTTGGAGGAAGTACAGGTAATATACCTAAAACAAAAAAATGACCTAAAACTTCGCCCCATTACATCAGCCAAGATTCTGATTGGTTAGAGGGTCGGATGGCAAAAAAAACAGGCACATCTTTGGACAGAAATAGATGTTGCATTCGTAATCACTCCCTATTACAGAAATAGGTAGTGTTGTTCCAAATCTTTCATTCCCTGTATGCAGCGTTTCACTATCAATTACCCATAATGCAGCACAAACTGTACTGCAGGGGTGTCTTTATTACTGACAAAGAATTTGTTGTGTTGTGTAAGACATAGCCCAGAGCTGCAGGAGATAGCTGGTATGGTGTGGGGTTCAATACCTCAGCCTCTCATAGGAAAGCACTGTACACTATACCAACACAAGTCCATGGGCAAGACTCCTAATGCTGCCATCACCTGCCTTGCAAAATGATAGACGTGTAAATGTAAGTGGGTTTCATTTTTAATAAAATAAAATGCAAAACTTATTATTGAACAGACAGTGACTACTTATTGCATTAGTTCACATACAGATTTAAGTAAAACTTTTGTAGACATACATTTACCAATCGACATATGAAATGAAAATGTGCTTGTGGTCACAGACGTACTTTCAGACTTGTTTTTCACACAAGGATTTCTAATAATGGATCCACATACTAGTACAGTTGCTCAGGTCTTGGTGGAGAAGTTAAATGTCTGTGGCCAGGGGCAAAGTTTTGAAGGAGACGTCCTGTGAAGTGTAAAATAAGTGGGGTGCAAAGAGCTACACAACACCTAGCCATTCAGAGGGAAATGGACAGTGCGAGTGATCACACGATGCATGACCATCGCTGTTGGATTCTATTTTGAAGGGTTGAAGCCAGCGTCTTAGGAGGTTCTTTAGAGGAGTGTCCAACATTATCAGGAACTTAATTGCATGCTATGTTAAACAATGTTAGGAGAAGACCGCATCTTGGAGGTCATGACAGAATGAAGATATCCTACTCATGAATGATATACCATAGAACACAGTGAAGATCATGATCAAGAAGTTGATTACATTTTCCACAACAGTAGTATTATGAAGAACTAGACGTTCCTCTTAAATTGATGGAAAGACAAGAAGAAAATTGGTGGAAAAGATGGCAAGACAGAAGCCTTTTCTAACAAAGGAAAACAAGCCCGGCTGAGTTTTGCTAAAACGAAGTGCTCTCATAAGGCCATGGTTGAATTGGTCAAAATTCCAAAAGTTCTGTTTTTCACAAGGCCAACACTATGCATCACCTTAAGAACACCATGCCCACAGTGAAACATGGAAGAGGCTGCATTTTGCTTTGGGGCTGTTTTTCTGCGGCTGGAACTGGAACCTCAGTCAATGTGTAGGGAATGAATAGGGAACAGTCCCAAATATCAGTCAATTTTGGCAGAAAGTCTTCAGATCTCTGCTAAAAAGATGAAGAGGAATTTCACCTTTCTGCATGACAGTGACCGAAAGCATACCTCCAAATTACCACCTCCAGAGGAAGATCAAAGCTTTGTAAATGCCCAGCCAGAGCCCAGACCAGAATCATTTTGAAAATCCCAGCTAGAAACAGCTAATGAAGCATGAGTCAAATAAAGAAACACTAAAGGAAGAAGCTGCTTAGACGATTCAGAGCTAGATCAGGGTGGCTAAAGCTTTTCTGAGTCAGCACAGGATGAAGGTTTGTTTCTTTGTTGTCTGGGTGTTTGGCAGTACTAAAGCAGTGATCTGTAGCACCGAGAACATTGAACGTATTCTAGCACGTGTACAACTGACAGTGTCTTACACACCAAACGTGATTGTTTTAGAGTGGTGAATCACATTAACAGCTCCACATGCTCTTTCTGTTGGGGAGTTTATGGTTTTATTTGGTGTTCATGTGTGGCTGGTGTTGATGCACTGTTGTTCATTAAAGCTAAGTTTTAACGGTTGCTTATGGTGTTGTTATAGGTGGCTGTATATCCTGGTGACCCTGAGGTACATCATGTGGACTGTGTGGGGGCCCTGAGGACAGGTTTTAGAATCACTGTTTCAGAGCTGAGGTTTCCACTATTCATTGACAAAGAGCCAGTGTGACTTAATTTCAGTAAAGCAGGACTCCATGTGTAGTTGTTTGAAGCCTGGGACCAAATTATTAAATACATATAATTAGATTAACTCCTGCTTGTTTGTAAAGAGAAGCACCACACACACTAACACACCACCAACGTCAGTGTCACTGCAGTGCCGAGAATGATCCACCACCCATGATGGGTTTTGAGACTCTGAGGGGAAAATAATAAAAAGTTATATGTATAGTATATTTCCAATTTTGTAATGGAGATCTGGGTTCCTCTCAGTTTAGTAGAATAATGTTTTGAGGATGGTGAGAGATATAAATCTAAAAGGTTTAAAAACGTTCAGGTATTGTTAATGACGGTGTTTCATTATGTAGTTCTGCAGTGGGACAGGCAGAGATGCCAAAGTCCATGATTTAGATACTTTGTCCATGACCTCTGACCAGAAATCATGGTTATGGTGATGGTAATTGCCTGCGGCAGCTAGGCAGTGTGGACGTGTGTGACTGTGCCACATGAAGCAGTTTATGGGTGGTAATGAAGATTAATAGGTGAAGGTTCTGTGATATTGTATTTACTGATGGTTTGTATTGCTGCTCATAAAGTGTCTGTGCCGGCGTCTTGCCAGCTCACACTATTGTTCTTTAACTGCAGGTGTAATTGTTAGTACAATGACATTGTTATATAATAAGACACAATAAATTTATTTGTGTGAGGTTTAAGGCTGTGTAGTTCTGAAGAATGTCATATGACTGGACGTTTATAATGTTCATTGTTTCCTTTATAACATCTTTGAGCTTCATACACTGAAAGTAGCACTGATGTGTTTTTGCTTTATGATGCCGAAGGTCATGAACAAGCTGTTAGTGAATAACTTCACCAGGCTGGTTACTCCCCTTTGAACCCTACCTGAACATAGGAGAGGTTTATTGTTTATTAGAAACATTGGAATTTCCCAAAGAGGAGGTTACAGAGACTCCATCACATTTCCTTCAATCCGTTAGAGCTGGTATCTGTTGTGATGTATTTATAATGTTCAGATTTGGTATATTTTTGGTTTGGTCTATGAAGGGAATGTTGTTATGCTTAAAATAAACTATGTTCTATCATTGGTTTGATCATCTTGCTATTGCTGCTGATCAGATTACATGAAGGATTTGTGATATAATGTAAAATGTTACTGGCATATAATGTTTCTGGTGGTATGATTTGTTTATGTACACCTGATATGTTGTTGCGATGTCTAATGGAAGCATCAAGGGGTTCGATAAAGGTGTGACCAGTGATGGAGATGAGATGCATCTCTGTTATTTCTCCTTTGTAGTCAGGCAAGTTAAGGATGGTTTTTAACCAGCTGATAAATATGAGCTGAGTCCAAAATGTTTGAGGGAGATCATTCTATTCTGTCAAATGTCATCTGCACTTATAGATGCATTTGTACAAGACAGTGTTAAATATAAAATACAAAATAATAATAAATAATAGTAATCAATAAGTAATGTTGAAATACAGGGTCTCCTGTACTGACATATACTCTTATCTTTCATACAAAAAAATCCACATAATATTCCAGAACCATCAACCAGACTGTATTAGAACCATCCACAGGTTTTCAGAATACTTTAATCCATAAGAGCCTACACTGAGATATGTTAAGTTCCCTATAGGCCTTATTCTTACCTATAGCTCATGGATTCACTAAGCGAGCTGTGCTAAACATCCTGGATTTTCTGTTTGTGACCACGCTTTAGGAATGGCAATGTGATTGGTTAGTGCACAAGACAAACCTAGCTTATCTTAAATGTTTCAACCCATTTATCAATTCAAATGCTTTGATGACATGTTTTCTATTACATAGAATCTATTCTGAGCCCATTTTAAACAAAACAAACAAAATGATGAAATACAAGTTAAGAAATTGTTGTTTAGACGTGTTACCAGTATTCTGACCTTAAAATAGTTATAGAAGGCCCCATGTGACTGTTTTGTCACAATAAGTATAGAGATATACATGTTGTTAACTACACGTGTGTATACACATGATGCCTGCCTTGCGTTTCCTGTATCGGTTTGGTGTGTAGGTTGTGCATGTCCTCAGAAATTAATGCTGCGTGTACACAACGTGCAGTACACACACAAACACCAGGGGCAGTGCAGGCACTCTGCTATACCAAAACAGTGGAAAGTTTTGAAAAAAGGCCATGTGACCAAGTTCTCAGCTACCTGCATCCATGTGATGTGCTCTTGTCACTGAGTGGTAAATTTGCATCAGAACAGTTGTCCGGAAAGCAGTATAATTTTTTTAGTCAATGTGGACTCAAATCTGAGGCTGTTATGTGCATGCACATTGGAAATGCTAAACAAATTAAGTAGTCTACCCTCTAGAGGAGACCTCCAGGAACAAGTGTAGCACACAGGCAACTATGTGAAACCGTCTACATGAACGCTAGACCAAACAGCAAGTATGTCACTATCCTATAACTGCTCCCTCATCATTATCCTTTAAGGTGAAATGGCTCTGGCTTCTTATAGGTTAAAATGCAGTTTTAGAGTAAAAAGTGCTTCATGCAATTCACATGTTGATATAAACATTGTTTGTTATTTTAACAATTTCACAATTTCGCTACAATTTGAAAGTTTGCATTTTAGTTTGAGAGTTGCATTAGCTGGTGTTTGAAAATGCTGCTGCTGATGAGATTGAGTCTAATAGAATGACACTGACCTCCTGGAATACACAGTAGACATAACTGGTAGAACAATACACTAATATTATTCATTTATTCATTTATTCATTTGTCTGTCTGTCTGTCTACCAGTCTACACAGAACCCCAATCTCCTCATAGACCCCAATTCCAAAAGAGTACCTTGAGAGATGTAAACTCTCTCCACCATCGTCCAATAAGCAACCCTTTTTTATTATCAGCTTCTTTGACATTCTAACATATTACCCCCAAACCTAATTACACTATCTATATAGACCGTTTTTTTACTTCCTCATGAAGTGTTGTTATCATTACAGTTGCTTTATCTGTGCATTGTTTTTGGCTTGTTTTCACCCATTTTTGGACTTTCCTTTGTATCTGAAATGTTGTGAGTGATCTTGTCATCATTCTGGAAATGGAGCATGGATAATGCATGCTAAAGCTGCATACATAATCCACTAAAATGCACTTGTCAACAGCACCCAGAAAAAGAGATCACTAAAAAAGGGGCTATGGGCTAGTAAGACGACCTGTGGACACCAATCGCTTTTTAGTTCCTTCATAATCACAGACTGTATCTCCAGAATAGCTCTGTCTTCTGTAGTATTTCAGTTTAATGTCTTCAAATGCACTTTTGCTGGTGAAAAGTAACGTCACTACATTTATTTCCTCATTCTTTGGGCACATGACGTTGCTGAATCTGGCCCTGCAGCAACCCCAGATCATAACACAGCACCCACAGGCTTGTTCAGCAGGCACTAGGCATGATGGGTGATCACTTCAGCCATCGCTCTTCTTACCTTGATGCCCCATCACTCTGGAACAGGGTACAATCTGGAACAATCTGGACTCATCAGACCACATGACCTCCTCCATCGCTCCAGAGTCCAGTCTTTATGCTCTGTAGCTGATTGAAGCTGTGTTAGTTAGACCACTGACGAGTGGTCTTCTTAAGGCTACACAGCTGTTTAGTCCCGATCCCTGGAATTCCCTTCACACTGTGCGTGTGGAGACGCTCTTCCTCTCACTGTTAAACATCTCCCTGAGCTCTACTGCTGTTCCTCCACCATCTGACTCACCACACGGTTAAGAGATCGCCCATCACCATCACTCAGGTTTAATTCTCACCACATTCCTTCCTGGAAGATGATGGAAGATGTTCCCCCCACCGTCCCTCCTTTGTTTAATAATGCTAGGACAGGTCTAAACCCGAGTTTAGGAGCATCTCAGCATCTCCTTAGATGTGTTCTCTGCTGGATGATAATAATTTGACCTTCTGAAAAAGATGAACAACTCCACCACCACAGGACGTGTCTTTCCACATGGTTGTTTTGACAAATGAGAAGTTACTCACTGCATCAGTTAGGGTTAAATAACTGTTTACCAGCTTTAATCACCCCTGCAGTAATTATCCAATGGGAAGCTCTTACCTGTTTGCTTGTTAAATCCAGGTTGTGATCTTTTGTCTGGCCAGGCTATGTATAATGTTACATAGCATGGATTTTACCATTTGTAATGTAATTTTTGTTTTTTTATTAAAAGAGTAATTTTTTATTATTTTTACTTGTAACCTGTTTCTTTTATGTTCTTTGTATCTGAAGCAAGTGTCGGTAAGGGGAGACAGTAGAGAGGAAATTATATAAACTGACTCTTAAGGTATACTTAAGCACGGGCTGAGTCTGACCATTCCAGTTCAGTTGTGGCTACATACTCAACATACCAGGATCAGGCCATGGGATATTAGAATAGAATAGAATAGAATAGAACAAAATGCTCCCCAGCTTAAATAGATATAATGCGAAAGAGAGAAATGCATTTTTTTTTGTTTTTTAATGTTAATGTTGACGATGGCAAACAAGCGATGAGGCCTACACTGTAAGCTAATCGAATGATGTTTAAGTTTGTAAACCAGCTCATGTGGATTTTATAACTCTTTAGCGCTAGCTAGATGCATGGCTAGCTGTTTACGCTAACCAAAGCTAAGCCTGTTGTCCTGAGGTCTAGCTTACTGTTCAATTTAACAGATACAGTATAAACCATTTCACATTGTCATATCGTTCTGTCACGCTGGTTAAACTTTAACTACCTAGCTTTTACCTAGCTACCTTTAGCTTTCTTTAACTACTTTGTGACCTTTGTTTACTACTAGCTACCTTTAGCTATAGCTTCCATTATGTGACAATGTAGGTCTGGGTGAAGTGCCTAGGCAGAAGCTAGGCAGTGTTCCCTAAATAAAATACTGCTTAGGGCTGGCCTCAGAGTATATAGTTGGCCAACACTAACTGTCTTTGTTTAATAAAGTGGCTAGTATAGGTATATCAGTATACAGTATTCGACTAAGAATTAAATGAAAATAATTTTAAAATTCTTAAGATAAAGTGTAGAAAAAGTGTATATTAGTTTGTATAAGCTTGAATTAACTTAAGTGACTGTAAGCACTGACCTACGTGTTTTCCTTAAGAGTTTAGAGTAAGCATGCAATACACTGTAGACGCTCAAAGAAAACAAATTGAAGTTGTTGGTAAAGCTTTAAACATATTTGGGAGATCTCCTTCAGGTTACTGATGCAATCTTTTTCATCTACTTAATCCCAAAGGCCCTATAGATCCTTGAAGATATCATTACCGTCTGTCCGTATGGTTTACAGTCATTGTAAGAATGCGTCAATTTCTCCTCTTCAGTGTTATGCACTATTTTGCCAAAAGTATTTGTTCGTCTGTGAGCTCCTGAGAGTGATCCATTCTTTCACTAACGTCTGTAGAAGCAGTCTGCATGTCTAGGTGCTTGGTTTTATACAACTCTGGTCATGGAAGTGACTGAAACACATGAATTCAGTTCTGGGTGGGTGAGTAAATAGTGTTGGCAGTGTAGTTTGTATTGTTATTTGTATTGTTTACTGTTTATTGTATTTGTGTTACTTTGTGTGTTTATGTGTAAGTAAGTAAAATTCCATTTTGATGCATCAGAAACAATGAACACTGACATTATTAATGTCATTATTAGTAATATTAATGACTATTAATCTTCAGGATTTGAGATACATGGACTTCATATACATAAATAGGTTGGGAGATGAACTAAAAACAGTGCGCACAATGATAAAAGCAGTGGGGAAAAATACTAATAAAAGCTAAATAAAAGGTGTTAAAAGGAGACTGAATAAAACATACTTTCTACTGTGTTCAAGAATCATGGATCTGGTGGATCTGGTGTTTCTGCTGAGGTGTGATCAGAGAAGCTGCCAGCTAACCCTACCCAGATACTGCTGTGTCAGTGCTGTAATAATCCTATTGGACGGTTTACCTGAGACACTCCAGGTGAAGCGAGAGAACCACAGAGGCTGTGTTCAGTCTGCACTCACTCATGTAGGAGATGATTTCCTCTACGCTGATCAGAATGAAGCTGTGTTTGATTCTCCTCTCTGCAGTTCTCCTCCACACAGAGGCTAAAGGTGAGTACACCTTCCAGTGTTCAGTAGTGAGCTGTAGTGTTCAGCAGTGAGCTGTAGTGTTTGGTAGCTGTAGTGTTCAGTAGTTAGCTGTAGTGTTCAGCAGTGAGCTGTAGTGTTTGGTAGCTGTAGTGTTCAGTAGTGAGCTGTAGTGTTCAGTAGCTGTAGTACTTTATTAATACAGTAGTGGAGAATCTGGAGGTGGTGGGTATGAGTTAATGAATGGTAGATAATTAAATTAAGTGTATAAATGTGTTTAACTCTGTGTAAATAGGTGATCTGAGTTTATACCTGTACCTGCTCACAGTGACAGTGTAGATCAAACACCTCCAACCTTCCTCTCATATAAAGAACAGATCATAGAGCTGAAAGAGGAGAGAGGAACAGGGTCTATAGTCTTGTGTGAGAGTGTGTGTGTGTGTTGGTGTGTGTGCAAGTGTTAGTGTGTGTGTGTGTGTGTGTGTGTGTGTGTAGGTGTACTGACTGTTCTGTTCTTCTTTCCTCAGTTCAGCACACAGACATTGCAGTAAACCTGTGCTCTGATAGAGATACGGAGGGAGAGTATATGTATGGACTGGATGGAGAAGAGAAGTGGCATGCTGACTTTAGGCGGGAGAAAGGAGTGATGACACTGCCGGAGTTTGCAGATCCTTTCCGCTATGAAGATGGAACCTATGAGGGGGCTGTTACTAATGTGGAAATTTGCAAACAAAACTTGGCTCTTTCTAAAGAAGGTTTTAAATACCCCCCAGAACCAAAAGGTATGACATCACCATTACAACACACTGTGTAAATACACATAAACAAAAGACGGACTACATACACATAATTTATCAAAACTAATATATCATGAACATCAAAAATCATATGATCAGAAGCTGGATACTGGTTTTTAGGTATAAGACGGCCAAACATTTCTTTTATTTGGAGACATCAAAGCAATTTGTTACTTCTGAATAGGTTCACCTGTAATATTCATTTATATTCATTGTAATAATCTACTTGTGTTTATAATATTTTTTATTAATTGTATTCCATTTTTGCAGTTTTAAAATTTATGAAATAAAACATAAATTATTTTATCCACAGTTGCTCCCCGAACTTCAGTCTACTCCAAGTATGAAGTACAGCTGGGCTCTCAAAACATTCTCATCTGTTACATCACTGGATTCTACCCACCTGAAGTTAAAGTGTCCTGG
Organism: Prochilodus magdalenae; assembly: GCA_024036415.1. Classification (NCBI taxonomy): domain Eukaryota; kingdom Metazoa; phylum Chordata; class Actinopteri; order Characiformes; family Prochilodontidae; genus Prochilodus; species Prochilodus magdalenae. The sequence continues at coordinate 25,122 of JAMWET010005299.1, forward strand.
ACCAGGAACGATGTAAAGGTCACGAATAAAGCGACTCTCAGCAGATATTACCTAAACAACGATGGAACTTTCAAACTGGTCTCTCACCTGAGCTTCACTCCAGAGCAGGGTGACACCTACACCTGCACTGTGGAGCACACAGCCCTGAGCGGACCTTTGACCAAAATATGGGGTGAGATTAATACCTGCTTATAGAGCTGGTTATGAATGTGAATTATGCTTATACTAATGAAGTATCCTCTCAGAACAAAAATTAATTGTGATACATTTCTATAATGTGTGTGTGTGTTGTACAGGTGTGGAGGACACTCTGCCCAATGTGGGTCCATCTGTGTTGCTCGGAGTGGGTCTAACTGTAGGACTGCTGGGAGCCGTTGCTGGAACTATCCTCATCATCAAAGGAAACCTCTGTAACTGAGAATTACAAAAACTCAGCACAGGATGATTTTAAATGTTTGAACTCTGTTTAACTTTTCTTTTACTCTGGATTTAGTTCTTTTCATTACTGTTTTATACTGTTTTCATTTCATGTTGTAATTTTGGGTCTAATGTAATTAAGCATTTGTTTGCTGACTTAAATTCTGTGAAGCTAAAATATCATCATCTTACATACATATATTTCTACAATAATATATTCGCATATTTTGATGACCTGAAATGATTTTGTTGACCAAAGTTAATAAAGAGTAACTGTGTAAATCAAAATAACTACTTAAATTAATACGCTTAAAATACTCTCTTCTTTAACGAAACATTTAGTGCAGAATCAGCAGGTAGATATGAAATATAAACGTATTATTGTTCTGTTCTATAAAGAAGACTAACACACACATTAACACTGAACACTGTTTTAGGTGTAAAGAGCAGTTTTAGGTTTGATCTGCTCTCATACAGACTGCTTATCTTCAATATTGTGAAAATTCAATAAATAAATAACTTTATCACTAAAAAATTGAAAAGTTGTTAAGTATATGAAATAATGTAGACTATACATGAATATGTGTAATAACACATTAAATAAAACACAGGAAGACTCAATTTCACTTTCTGAGTGCTTCAGTGCCTTCAGTCATCAGACATCACAATATACACCTCCCTCATTTCCTCCTAAGTATATCACTACACCGTCATACTCGTCTTACTTCTCTCACTCGTATCTTACCCCATCCTACTCTACACTTATCTTACTCAAGGGCTGCCCTCTAGAAGTCGATAAGTCGTATGGTCAGTCGTAGACCCTTCAACCCTTCGACTGATACAGGTGACAGACTAAAGCTTACAAAAATGCACAAGAACTTTAAGAATGTAAAAAGACATTTTAATAATTATTAAAAGGGGGATAATAAATATATATGTAAGTTCTAGCTGGGCTGTGACGCATGCTTCTAAAAAATGAAATCCACGTGACAGCGTGCGCTAGCGGTTCACCACTAAAGGAAGCTAAAACTGTGAAGCTGAGGGACATGGGGGAGGATGACTCGGAGAAAGAGGAGGAGCTTCTGAAGAAGAGAATCCGAACAAATGAAACCGAATTCTGCTCATCATTCAGTCAGACATCCAACACTGCTCCAAACGAGGGAGCTGACTTTCGGTTTAGACATAACGGCTGTTTGCGGTGAAGGAGAAACGGACCGGAGACGTTTGTTTCATAACAATTCAGTTATTTTAGAATCTAAATTACAGATATGTTTATTTATTAGTTTACAGCTACGATTACTTTTATTTAAAGATAAGTACAGTCACAGTTAGTACAGTACAGTTTTATTTAGCAGCTCATTATTTATGAGAGATGAAAGGCGAAGGGTCCTCCTACTGAAGAAGCTGTTAGAAGTGAAATTAAAAAGACAGGCTGTAAATACGAGCTGCTGCCCGGTGCTATACTCCATAACTAAATCAGGCTCCAGTTCAGAACGATCATCATAAGCCCCGCCTCTTTAGTTCAGAAATCTGTTCCTGTGACTCTGCTGACTCTCTAAATAAGGAGATCAGATCTGAACCGTGTGCAGACTGATTTACTGATCACTAGATAATGTACATGGAGAAAAACATGAACCAATAGTCGAATCGTTGGCCAGGACGGGCCAATCCGATTCAACTGACAAAATTCTGAGTCGGATACAGCCCTATCTTACTCCTGTTTTACTCCTCTTTTTTACTCCATCTTTCTCCTATCTCCCTCCTGACTTTCTCTATCTTACTCTTGTCTTACCCTGTCTTATCTGTCTTACTCCTCTCACCCCATTCTACTCCTCTCGTACCCCTCATTTACCTTATCTTACTCCTGTTTTACTCCTCTCTTTTACCCCATCTTACCCCTGTCATACTCCTCTCTTACCCCATGTATCATGCCATACTCTTGTCTTACCCTGTCTTACTCCTGTCTTACCCCGACTTACTCCTGTCTAACCCATCTTTCCCTGTCTTGGTCCTGTCTAACTGCTATCGTTCTCTGTCTTACTCCTGTCTTTCCCCGTCTTACCCATCTTACTGCTGTCATACCCTGTCTTACTCCAGTCTTACTCCTGACTTACACCATCTTATTTCTGTCTTACTCAGTCTTGCCCGTCATGCCCTGTCTTATCCCGTCATACTCTCCTCTTGCTCTGTCTTACTCTGTTTTACTCTTCTACCCCATGTTCTCCTCTCTTACTCCTCTACTCAGAATTGAGTCCTATTTATTTTATTTATTGTACTGTCTTGCATGTTTGCACTTTCTGCAGTCTGTCCTGTAGCGTGTTGTTTTTTGTTCTTGTTGTGGCACCATTGTTCTGGGAAAAAAACGTAATTTCATTTCACAGTGTACTTGTACAGACCTAAAACGACAATAAAAGCCGCTTGACCACTTGACTTGACTTGACTCTCTTGCCCCATGTTACTCCTACCTTACCCTGTCCAACTTCTGACTTACCTCTGGCTTATTCCTCTCTAACTCATTTTATTGAGATATATATGTTACATATTACAGATTATCACTGGTATGTTTGTAAGGAAACATATATAAACATTAAATCTCGTTCATCAGATGCAGTGTGGAATTAATGGTAAAACTGATTTATGGGTGTTTATTCAGTAATTCTTACTCCTTTATTCTCATGTGGTCTAAAATATAGTTCTGCCTCTGAGTCTCTAGTAACCTGTGATGAGGTGGTGTATCTGATTCTGATTGGTCAGTGAGCTGAGGAGTCTGTATGAACAGGAACTCACCCTCTTAAACTCTCTCAGTTGTAGTCGGAGCTAAAGACAACATGTTGCTGACTCTGCAGCTGCTGCTCCTCCTGACTCTGTCTGGAAGAACAGGTATGTATATATTTTTTTACTTGTTTATTAATCATATGTTAATGAAATATACAAACTGTATACTGTATTTCACATACAGTAAGTTTATATACAGCTCAGGACAATCTGTTCAAATCTGGGGTGAACATCTTTACTTGGATATCTAATACTTAAAACTGGTTGTTAATTAAAGGGTGTTTCCCAAAGTGTTAAGTTAGTTAACGTTGAGTTAATGCTGGTTATTCACTCAGCACTTCTTACCATGAATTTCTCTGCACTTCGGCACTTAAAAGACAGATGTCATCAGCCTGAGGGAGTGGGGAAAGAATCTGCATGTTTTATAATAATAATAAAGAAAAAGAAACATTAGAAAAAAAGAGTCATAATAATAATAATAAATAAAATAGTAAATATCAGTATATCCCCAGAAAGCAAGCATATATGGGTCAACCCCAGCATGACCCAGCTTACTATATGATTGAAGAATCTGTATACTTGACTGTGAGTGTTAACAAGTGGCAAGTGACAGAATGAAAAGTGGCATTTTGTCTAACATTTAGACAAATCTCCACCAACAGAAAGCCCAAAAACACTAAGCAGAACGCCAGTGGACCTCTGGGGTTGTTGTCAGAGGACCAACAGTGGTCAACTGTCCTCCTGTTATCAGGAAAACTATATCATATCACTTAGCTGTCTCACAGTTCACTCACAGTCCTAATAACAGCACTTGTCTGCAGTCTGTAATCCAGTGTGGCATATTATGACTGAACCAATGAAGCTTGCGCAGAAATCAGTCAGATCGATAAATTAGTATTAGGAGGACACTGTTACTGTTGCCTTTGAGACTGTGCTGTACACGAGGAAAGACGGTTGGCAGTGCTTCTTTGCTTTCACCTCTCAACCCTCTAGCAATGATCTCAGTAAAGATAAGCTCGGGGAGCCCGGGGGTGGAGTAATGACCCTACTCGGTTTGGAGGAAAAAGAGCTGCAGGAAAACCAGGGTTAGGTTGGTGATCTGTGTGTAAACGTATGTAATAGAAGTATAGAGTTTATCTGCTTTATGTAGTCACGTGCTAGTATTTCACCACGGGTATAAGAACATGCTTCAGCCAATCAGAGTTCAGCATCTGTATAATGATAACATATTTGAACACGTTTGTATGTATATTTATTAGTACATATTTCTAACGGGGAATATATACTGTATATCTGACCGAGCTAAATCGGTGTTTGAGGCTGGGTGTCACGTGCTTTTTGGGGGGAGGAGTTAATGAATAGGTTCTTTAAGCTCATTGGTTCAGTCTGACCTTGAGAAGCTCTTTGGGAAACTGACCTTTCCGACGTCCCAGTTGGTTCGTTATTCACTGTGACTGACCACTGTCAGGAAACTGACCCCTGGGCAGTAAAGGTGTTTATATGACTGTTAATACAGATTAATGTTGAGTTAATGTGAATTAATGTTTATTAGCAATATTTATTACATAAAACCAGCAAGACAAACTGTGATAATGTTATATAGTTACACAATGTAAATAATGTCAAATGATGTACTAATTTTGATGCAGACGCCTGCATGGGCTTCCACCAGGAACAATGTATATAGGATCAAGCAATCAAATTTTATTTTATGAATTATTTATAAATCTAATTCATTTTAATGTATGATTGATTAAACTCATATAACAAAAAAAAGCTGACTCAGTGACATCAAATAATGCAATTTATTTAACAACAACAACAACAATAATAATAATAATAATCAGAATCGTTATCATTATCATCATCATCATCATTTTCCCTGGCAAAACAAACTTTAAACTGCGGAAGTTTCCCCAAAGAGCTCCGTAAAGCAAGACTTCACCAATAAGCTTAAAAACAGCTCCATTAACTCCTCCCCTCCAACCTCTTACACTGTTCAGCTCAGTCATGTATACAGTATTTACTATCTAGTATTATACTATATTACTATACTATTACTACCTAGATAATTGTCTGAGTACTAGATAACCAAGTACTCAGTGTTATAAAGCTTTTGGGAAACTCACCCCTGAATAGTTTCAAAAGTTTTAGTAATGAAGTAAGGAAATTAAGCTACACACTGGAGGAATGATTATTCAATAATATATTTAAACGTATCTCATTGTCTTAGACATTATTATTGTGACCATTTTCCTATTTCTTTATTCTCTAACAGATGGATATTGTGAGTACACAACAGCTGAATGCATCACTAGTTCGGCAGATCTGTCTGACGTGGAGTACATTTATACCCTGTATTTTAATAAGGAACCGTATGCACAGTTTAACAGCACTGTGGGGGAGTTTGTAGGGTTCAATGAGTATGGAGTGTACCAAGCAGAGTACTGGAACAGCAATCCTGCAATATTAGTGCAGAGGAGAGCTCAGCTGGACAGATACTGCAAACCCAATCTACAAGTACAGTTCTCTACTATTCTGAGTAAATCAGGTAAGAGATCCACACAGACCGCACTGATACAGAGAACAGGAGAACTTCAACAGCAGGACACACACTACACACATACTACACACAGAACCTCAGTACACAGTTCTCCTGTGTTCTGGATAAAGCGGATGAAGCAGAGATAAAGACCTGAGGTAAATTACTGGATGAAAACTTTACTTATTTAAATTCAGAAATATAAAAAAATATTTAATATTCATATTTATTTATATGGTAAACATATAACTTTCCACCACCGCTACCAATAATAACAGAAATATAAATTAATATTAATAATAATGAAAATAATAACAATAATAATGTAAATATTTGTTATAAATATTATATTAATATTTCTTTTTAAAAACATCATCTAACAGAAGAACTATTAGCTATGTAAAATGGAAATCAGTTAAAAGGGGCACAGTTGGATAAATATGCTTATATAACTTCACACTGTGTAGAAGATTTTTCTGACAGATATGGGTTTAAAACCCCAAGAAATTTTTCAGGGTCTTTTTTTCATAACGAAAACGAAAGCTCTCAGTGATTAAGAACTGATTTATTAAAGTTGTATAAAGTTTTCCACATTGTCTTTTATGACACATGTTTTTATTTACTATGTAATGTTTGTGTAGGCCTACGAAAAAAGATCAAGATCAAGTTCGTTTTTATTACAAACATGTATCATAAAAGACAATGTGGAAAACTTTATACAACTTCAATGAATCAGCTTTCTTTACCGTTATGGAAAAAAATGAAACGCCACAATCGAAGAATACAATTTTAGTAAGCCCTTTAATTGAATGGATTTCATTGGGTAGATGACTGAATTGTGTTTTCTAAAGACTGTTTGTATAATTGAGCTGTAGAAACCACAGGTACTCATAAATTGTCAAATCTATCCTGAATGATCAGGCTTGTTTTAGAGGCTGTCTAGTTTGACTGTTTAGGCCATTAAATAAATAAACCCATCTGACCGTATTAGATTAAATCTGCATTTGTGCCTCCTTTAGTAAAATTGTATTTTAAACAAGAGCTTTGATGAGGACCACATCCATATTAGGAACTGTGTAGAATTATCTTAAAAAAGTGATAACTGCTTTTCAAAAATCCTTAAAACATTTGAAACCAGATTCGTTTCGTGTTGTACAGATGGAATATGTTTAGTTTCCGTATCACTGAAGCAGTAAAATGTTGAACTGCAAATGTTGCTGCATACAAGGTAATGCTGCCACATATGAAAAAGACCAAAATATAAACAAAACTTTTAGTCCAACGTGACCTACAGAATGATGACATGACTTCAGAGGTCTATAGCCCTAAATTTACAGACCTTATAACAAACAACATCAGACACACATACTTAACAAGCTCATGTTCTCCCCCTTTTCCACTGCTCCTCTCACTACCTGGAAGACCACCCTGACCTGAGGGGAGGAGAGAAGCAGATTGAAATAAAAAGATGTGTGAAGAAGATGTGTGACGCACCCTGCAATCAGAATAAAACCTGTACATTATGTAAACACTTGTGTAAACATAAAACATAAAAAGCTAAAAAGAAAAGCTTAATAAGACTGGGTTTTGTTACGACTACAAATGAGCACATATGACTAATAATCACAAGTAATATTACAGTAGAAGAGCTCTTCCCCAGTCGTTGTTCTCACTGAGGGCCCCTGCTTTAATGGCAGTACAAGAGCTCATTAAGCGTTCCTTCAAATGGTCACCATTCAAATAGGGTGGCAAACCATCTGGCTGGAATGTGGACCACTTGAGGAAATACTTTATGGATGCTTGTTTTAGTATCACGCCAGAGGTACTTCAGTGTGTTCAACAATGGACAATAAATAGCCCATTGTGTCTGAATGCAGTAACACCAATAACTAAAAATAGATGTTATTAATCCACTAATAATATCTGTGTTGTTTGTAGTGGAGCCGAAGATCAGACTCGTGTTAGAGAAGAAGAGCAGTGGTGGTCATCAGGACTTGATGATGTGCAGTGCGTATGACTTCTACCCTCCAGCCATCGATGTGTACTGGCTGATAGAGGGTAAAAAGGTGACCTCTGATCTGGTTTCCATTGAGGAGATGGCTGATGGAGACTGGTACTACCAGGTCCACTCCCACCTGGAGCACACCCCCAAATCTGGAGAGAAGATCTCCTGTGTGGTGGAGCACATCAGCTCCAACAAACCCATCATCCAGGACTGGGGTGAGAATAAACACACATCATTACAGACCTTACAGCTTGGTTACACCGAGCCAAATCATACTTCTAGAGCTGGCAGGATGGTTATCTAGTTATGAGAATATCAATTGTAAATGCAGTCGAGATTTGTGATATATGACACTATAGACAGATATGTATTTTGCATGTATGTAACTTCTGAACATTTCAGGTTACTTACTATTCTAAGTTCAAAAGTTTTACAGTCTACTCAGACATTTCAGGGGGAGATTTAAAACAGAACGAAAACAACAATATCTCTGGCTAATAAATCTATCTAAAAATGGCATATTCGTCTTTCTGTGGAACTTCCTCTTTGCGAAGCAACATTTTTTATTTGCCAGTGCATAACTGAGCCTTTCTTACCATTGCTGTTATTTTGGTTTATGACTTTATCTGCCTGTTCTCTGACTACGATTTTGAATTACCCTTCGTTGTTCCTGTTTGCCGTTTCCCTCACATCCTGTTTTCACCGGACCCTGACAGTAACACAGAAAAACACAGCACTAAATCAGCTCAGACTGATCAGTCTAACAGATCTGTTTACATAGAACATCTTATCTGGAAATCATACAAATCTGGAAATCTTCTGGACATAAGCTAAAATTATACAGCTCTAATAGGCTCTAATTGTAATTAAATATTAATGATAAATTTGAAGTCGTATCAGAAAGTGTCCTAACTTCTCAAAGCTTCTCAACATTGAAATTAATATGAAATATTTTCACTTCACACAGATGGGGTCCTTCCTGAGTCTGACACGAGCAAGGTGGCTGTCGGAGTTTCAGCTCTGGTGTTGGGCATCGTCCTGCCTATTGCTGGACTTACTGTCTACTACAGGAAAAAATTGGCAGGTCAGTGGAGATACCAGAAAGAATACAAGTGATTAATGTAGAGTATTTATAAATTAATCTGAATTTACTATATGATGTTTCTTATGTGTTTCCAGGCCTGAGACTGTGCCCAGTTAAACGCTGGTAAGCTTAGAACATTTTAACCCATTTGTTTGAAATGCATGAACCTGATTTTATTATTATACTCAAGGCTGGGTTAATATTAATATTTGACATATTTATTTAAACTCCTGTAGGTCTAACATTTAATCTCAGGTGAAGAAGCTGGAGGAGTCTACCGTATCATCTACATCCTCTTCGCAGAAACTATTTAAAACAGCCTGATTTTGTACTTTTTATAAGTTTGATATGACCAATGACAAGAAGAATTGATCTTTACTGTAAAACTGAGTTTTATGTGAGTTAATAAACTGATTTTGATGCAGATTGATATCGCAGCTACAGGCTTAATTTTATGGATCAACAGTTAATTATTAGGTATGCAAGATTTACATTTACTGCTGAGTGGGTAAATATGGCTTTGTCTAACTGAACAGCTCTTTAAATCTGCTTCTGGAACTATGCCTGTATTCTCCTTTTCCTTGAGCATCAAGATAACTTGCAATATAACTCAATATGAATATGCGTACACTGAGGACTATATATTGAAAATATGTTTCAAGTGCAGTAAAATTAGCATCGTTACAACTGCTTCTATAAACTTTATGTCGTGATGCTTTAGCTTCACTTAACTTTCTGTTATTGTCTTTTATATCAGTAATGGATGCTGTGAATACTGTATACAATGTCAGATTCTTTGTGTTCAGACCTACAGTTTAACACAACAAGGCCTAATTTCTAATTTCACAAGGAAGTTTATATTCTAAAAGCATGTGTTTATGTAATATGACACTCAAAAATAAAACTGTCTGTGTTTTGAGCATGTTTTCTGTTCTTTTCTAAGAGCATGTAAATTTGGCCAGGCTATCCAACCATAAGATACAGATTATCTTAAAAACTGAGAGTAATTCTATAGAACCATTCACTGAAATCATTGTTCTTTGACAGGTTAGGTGCTCAAGTGAAGTAGTTTAAATAAACTTTAGACCTACAAAAAGATTTCAATATAGATTTCAATAATATGATACAATTATATGTTTGGCATAATGCAACACAGAACTATAAATCTTTCTGTGTAAAATTGTTCAATAAATAATAATAACAGTAATACACTCATACACACAAAAAATAAGGCACCATGAAGGAGCTGTAGGACTGGAATGAAGTTATGATGTATGTAAGAGATTACAGTATTAGAGTTTACTGGGGAAACTGTACACTGAAAGTGGGCCCTAGTACCCTGCTGGGCCGCCTCTAACCTGGAGACTAGTTGAGATCCAGTTGGGCATTGAGGCACACTTGTTGCTCACAGATGTTGCAGCTGGGCCTGTAGATCTTGCACACCTGTAGGCAGCCGGAGCTGGCACGCCAGCTGGTACCAGGGCCCCTTGTATCACTACTAGGGGTGACCTGGCTTTCGTATGTGATGGCTCCCCAGATTGGGAAGTGTGTCACTCCACAGCACAGGAAGAACTGAAGCGCTAACCACAAGGCCTCCATACTTAAACCCGATCTGCGTCGGATCTCAAACAGAACCTGGATTCGGCACTAAAGACAATGCGTTTCCAGTCCATAGCAGTCTGGATTTCTCATTTATGATACCACTGCAACAAAGGTGACTGGCTGTCAATAGCAGGACACCAAATTTACTTCTGCTAGGCGCCTGGAAATGGTACAGGTACAGTGGTACAGTTCATTACACAGGGTGTAATGAACAGGCTACCTGTGTCTGGATGGTAGACAAGGAAAGTGTAGGAGCTCCTGCTGCTTCTTCGTTGATCACACAGTCCTGGTGGTCTGTCTGGACTGTCTGAAGGCTGTTTGCTGTGTGTGTGTGGCCTCACGTAATCACTGTCCCCAAAATGATGCTCTGCATCTGGGTGCGTTATTTTTGGTCAATGAGTGCAATAGCTCAGTACATAATAATAGAAGATTAAAATCATCACTCAGCTGCCGGCACCATATGGTGCACATACTGCCAGTTGTGCAGGGATGACTGCGCAGTGATGGCAGTGCACACACAGCCATTGTTTGTTAGTTAAACAACCATCCTGGGGTGCGTTTCACAAAACCATTGTTGCTAACTAGGTTAGCAACTCGCATATAGTTGGAACAATACACCCGCAATGCAAGTGCTTCCCAAAACCATAGTTGGAACTAAAAGGTAACTACGTTGGTAACTTACACAGCCAGAACCATCGTTAAGCGACACAGGTGTTTCCCAAAACCATAGTTACACTAAACGTTTACAAACACTGTGGTTAAGTTGTGTAGTTGGAACTACAGCTGTAGACCTGCAGTTAACTGGTCTACCATAATAGATTTTCTGAAACAAACATTTAGAGCATCAAATGTTGTAAACATGTAGTTAATGAATGTCCATATATATTCATATTCATATTGTTTCATATCTTTTCAATTTTAGATACAAAATATTATATTTTAAAATAAAATAAAGTTGCTAGTTAGATACAACACAGACTTTGTCTGAATAGGAAAGCTAACTCCCCAAAGCTAAATCCAAGACTAAAACCAAGACTATGACTTTTGTAGATTCTTTTAAAATCTGTAATAATAAAAAGATAAATAATGGGCGTATACAATCAGAAGATAACATGATTCTTAATAGTTCTATTCTGAATAGCGGTTAAGTGTTACATGTATAATCTCTTGTATCTACAGTGTTGTGTAAGTGTCACGTGTTGTTAAGAGACTTGTTTTGGTAGTATTGGTGTAGCTCATCACTGGGTGTGAAACAGAGACAAGCGTGCAGTCATACCTGTCACAGGTCAAATATCACAGATTTTGGCCAGCAGCTACTGAGCTGTGAGGGAAATGAGCATGTGACCACTCTCTTGTAAATATATTACATATTATGATGCTGATGCCTGTGTGTGTATGTTTATGGAGTTTTAGTTTGTTTAGTATGTTTAGCTGTAGTTTTGTAGTTCACAGGGACCTCAGAGTGAAGATTTCCTATTTTCTTATTGTACTTCCCTACTTCCTCCAGAGCCCGCTACCCATGGTAGGCAGAGAGAGCAGGTATCCATGACTATCGTCAAAACTAAACAGATTAAGATAATATAAGATAAGATAAGATAAGATAAGATAAGATAAGATAAGATAAGATAAGATAAGTTAACATTAGTCCCACAGTGGGGAAATTTACAGTGTTACAGCAGCAAAGAGATAGCAAGGTACCCAGTACAAGAAATAAGAACCTTAGAAACTTATTTACAGCTAATTGCACATTTATTCTTTATTGCACATGGGAAATGGAAAGATATTGCACATTGTTAGCATTGCACATTATGCTACATAGAAAACAACTCTATTCCTGTGAGTGTGTATAGGTTAAGTGTGTGTGTGTGTGGTCCTCTGGGAGCAGTGCTGGTTGTAGAGTCTAACAGCAGCAGGAAGGAAGGATCTTCGATACCGCTCCTTCACACACTTGGGGTGAAGCAGCCTGTCACTGAAGGAGCTGCCCAGTGCTGCCAGAGTCTCATGCATGGGGTGGGAGTCATTCTCAAGCATGGATGCCAGCTTGGCTAACATCCTCCTGTCTCCCACCACCTCCACTGGGTCTAAGGGGCTTCCCAGGACAGAGCCGGCCCTCTTTAACAGTTTGTCCAGTCTCTTCCTGTCTGCAGTCGAGATGCTGCTGCACCAGCAGACCACTCTGTAAAAGATGGCAGATGCCACCACTGTATCGAAGAAGGTCTTCAGGAGTGAGCACTCCAAATGACCTCAGTCTCCTCAGCAGGTAGAGTCTTCTCTGGCCCTTTATGTAAAGTGCAGTAGTGTTGACTGACCAGTCCAGTTTGTTGTTAAGGTGAACACCCAGGTACTTATAGGAGTCCACTCTCTCGATGTCCATTCCCCGGATGTTCACTAACGGAGGGGGGTGTCTGCACCTGCGGAAATCCACCATCAGTTCTTTGGTCTTCCCTGCGTTTATCTGGAGGTGGTTCTGCAGACACCAGTCCACAAAGTGCTGAATCAGTTCTCTGTACTCGCTGTCCTCCTCATTTGTTATGATAGATAGATAGATAGATAGATAGATAGATACTTTATTGATCCCAGAGGGAAATTCAAGGCATCCAGTAGCAGATATACAAACTATACAGAAGTAACAACAGAAGCAAGATAGATTGTACAAATAGAGACAGAGATACAATATAAAGTATGAAAGTATAAAAATAGAGTCCTTAGTGTCTGGGTAAGGTATAAAGTATAAATGGAGGTAGTGGTAAACAATTTGCTAAGCAAATTAAGAAGATGGCTGTTGTCAGCCATACAGACAGTGCAAATACGCAGTAATATAAATAATTTATCAGTGCAAAATGTGTAAACAGTACAGAATGGAGTACATTTTGCACTGATAAATTATTTATATTACTGCGTATTTGCACTGTCTGTATGGCTGACAACAGCCATCTTCTTAATTTGCTTAGCAAATTGTTTACCACTACCTCCATTTATATTGAGGCCAACGATCACCGAGTCATCAGAGAACTTCTGGCCGTGACAGTTTGGTGAGCTGTACATGAAGTCAGCAGTGTACAGGGTGAAGAGGAACGGTGCCAAGACTGTTCCCTGAGGGGCCCCTGTGCTACTGACCACCTTGTCAGACACACAGTCTCGTGCCTGTGTCACGTACTGTGTTCGGTTGGTGAGGTAGTCCAGTATCCAGTTTGAAAGGTGCCTTTCCACACCAACATGTTCCAGCTTGTCCTTCAGGCTGTAGGAGCCCCGGCTGTATAGTGTTAAAAGCACTGGAGAAATCAAAGAAGGTGATTCTCACAGTGCTCCCAGGTTTCTCCAGGTGAAAAAGAGCTCTGTGTAGAAGATAGATGACAGCATCATCCACTCCTACACCTGGCTGGTAGGCAAACTGAAGAGGGTCCATGGATGGTCTCACCAGAGGGCGGAGATGTGTAAGAACCAGCCTCTCCAGTGACTTCATCAGATGTGAGGTCAGTGCCACCGGTCTGTAGCTGTTGAGGTCCTTTGGGTGCTGCGTTTTCGGCACAGGTACCACACAAGATGTTTTCCACAGCTGTGGCACTCTTCCCAGTTTCAGGCTCATGCTGAACATGTGCTCAACTACTCTGCACAGCTGATCTGCACAGGACTTGAGGAGCCTGGCACTGATGCCATCTGGACCTGCAGCTTTCTTTGCCTTGATTTTCCTTAGCTCATTCCTCACCTGGGCCGTTGTGAAGGACAGACTGGAGCAGGGGGGCTGGGTGCTGGGTGTGAATGGGTTAGAGCTGCCATTAAATGAAACAGTGGGGGGTGGCTGTGAGCTGAAAGTTGTTGAGGGGGTAAGTGTGAGAGAGGGGGGGAGGGCCGCATGTTGGTAGTGCCACAGAGAGGGGATTCAGCAGGGATGTCTGTGCAGGGGGAGGGGCAGGTGAGTGATCAAATCTATTGAAAAATAGACTGAGCTTGTTCACCCACTTCTGATCCCCCACCACCTGGGAGTCGGGCTTCTTGTGGGCAGAGATGGTTTTAAGACCTTTCCAAACTCCTGACATTATTCCGCTGTAACTGTTCCTCCAGCTTCCTCCTGTAGCTGGCTTTCCCCTCCCTGATCTTCCTTCTCAGCTCCCTCTGCACAGCCTTCAGCTCATCCTGGTCACCTGATCTGAAGACCCTCTTTTTCTCTTTTAGGGGAGCCTTTATATCAGGATTTATCCAGGGCTTATTGTTGGAGAAACACCGAATAGTCTTGGTGGGAACAGTGTTCTCCACACAGAAGTCAACATAATCCGTGATGCAGTGAGTGAGACTGTCAATGTCCTCCCCATTAGGATCACTCAGTTCTTCCCACACTGTTGATTCAAAACAGTCCTTCAGAGCCTCTTCAGTCTCCTTAGACCATTTCTTCACTGTGCGGGTCACAGCTGGTTCTCTGTGTACAAGGGGTTTGTACACAGGCAGAAGATGAACCAGATTGTGATCAGATCAAGGGGAGGGAGGGGTGATGAGTTATATGCCTCCTTTGTGTTGGCATAAAACAGGTCCAATATTTTATTGTCTCTGGTGTGGCAGGTTACATACTGGGTAAAGGTGGACAGCGTGGAGGATGGAGAAACATGATAAAAGTCTCCAGAGATAAGAAGGAGGGCCTGTGGGTGCTGCGTCTGCAGCCTACACACAGCTGAGTGCAGGACATCACAAGCAGCGTCGGCGTTAGCAAAGAGGGGAACGTACGCAGCAGTCTGGTATTTACTATGAGATACTTTTAAACCTTATCAATTTTAATAAATTTCTTTTTGTTTGCTTTAGAAATATTATATTTAAACAATAGCCTGTTAAAGTAGGGACCGCCTGTATTTCCAGCTGTCTAATAGCCATGTAGCACCATGGCACTGTGATCTCGGCGGAGTTCTCAGGACTTTTCCAGCCTGGTTTTACCTGACTGTGCCCAGTTTACCGCACCTTACCACACAGACAATAGGCTTCACCACACAGAGGTTCCTTATTGCCTTCATTCTCCAAAATGCTGACAGTTGGTGTGGGTCCGGAAAAATCTCTGATCAGCAAATAAAACACGTGTACTTTTACAGTTGGATGATTTCTCACTGTACCACAGAGCATAAACACAAAGCCTAGGGCTAAAATATTCAGAGCTTCAGATTTTATTAATCTATAACAGAATTATATTAATATTATAATGGAAAGTGAGGGAAATCCTGAAAAGCCTCTGTGCTACATAATGAACACGTTTCCGCATCACCTGGTATAATCTACAGTGTTACATAAGACGTTACTTGATTTGATACTGGATTAGGATATACAAAAAAAAAAACAAAAAACCAAAACAAAAACCAAAAAAAAAAAAAAAAAAAAAAAAAAAAAAAAAAAAAAAAAAAAAAACCCCCACAAAACAAAAAAAAAAAAAAAAAAACAAAAAAAAAAAAAAAAAAAAAACACTGAATATAACACTAGATCTCTCACAGCTCAAAAAATTTAAAAAAAAAAAAAAAAAAAAAAAAAAAAAAAAAAAAAAAAAAAAAAACACTAGATCTCTCACAGCTCTTAAACAGTCACTGGCGTAATGTGAGGGTAAGGAAACATGTGCCCCTAGCAGCAGGTAAAGGTATTACACATTACCTGTAGCCCATGTGGTGGCTCACGTGGATCTGTTTTATTAAACAGTATTTTAAACTTCATGTAAAAATGAAACATTACTTTACGGTTTCTTCTGTATTTTTGGTGTTTTGTGTGCCGATGATCAGCCCAGAACGCAAATCACCGTTGAAATATTCCACACCACTTCATGAACGGGATTTAATTTACTTCCTGCTGACCCAAACTAGTACCTAAACAAGCTCATGTTTTATCTGTAATCTTTAATAAATGTTTATGTAAACTAATGTCATGATTAGCTTATGTAGGTGTGACGTAGCCTTATGAACACTATAGACAAACGGCACCTACTTAGTTTAGTTTTCATTTTCATTCATATGCTGACAACACAAGCAGTTGGGGCTTTTCATTAAATTTGGCTAAAGTTCTACTAAAAGGATGCTTACACACTTATTACTGATTACGGAATTACTAATTACACTAAGTATTAAGAGTCCATAATGTTATTGAAGACTTTCAAGGCTGTCTAGATCCTGCTCTGTTTATGTCGTTTCAATTTTATCCATATCTTTTCAAGATAAAATATAAAAAGACATTTAAAGACAAAATATAATGCTTTAATATACAATATTTAATATACAATAAAGTTGAAGGTTAGAGACAACAGGGATTTTGCCTGAATAGAAAAAATGCTCAGTTTGGTTCTAGCTAACTCCCCAAATCTAAAACCTAATAATAAAACCTAAAACTAAAACCAGGTCATGTTTATGACTGAATGAATGCATTAAGAACACTGATCCAGTCCAGTAGAACTGTTGTCTAGACTCTGATTGGTGATGCACACTTAGGAAGAGATATCAGTAACACTGAGACTTTTGTAGATTCTTTAAAATCTGGAATAATATAATGATAAATAATGGGAGTGTACAATCAGAAGATAGTATGATTCTTAATAGTTCTATTGTGAATAGCAGTTAAGCAGATAATAAAAGAGAATTCAAAGGGAGCCCTTTGAATTCTGAAAACTTGGTGAAGGACAGGCCTGGCAGGAATTTACTACTGCTGTTGTCATATCTTCGTAAGGACTGAGCCAGATCTTGTTTGGGTCTGTGTGTGTGTGAATTGTAATACGACCTTAAAACCTTTCAAGAAATCGGACTCCTCTGGCTGGCTCGCACCAAGTTTCGAATGTTAGACAAAAGCACGAACCAGCGACATGAAAGACTTGAGAGATCTACACAAACCACAGAGAGAGAGATTGTCGGACATGCACAGAGTGACCCAACAGCCATAATTGTGGACATTCAGTGAGCAGTAATTCCCTCCATGAGTCACCCAGTGAGTGCCAGCACCGTTGGCAGATGGCTGCACCACGCAGGACAACATGCGCGCAGACCGTTACGACAACTGGCCTTAACACCACATCACCGTCACCATCACCAAAGACTGCAATGTTGGCTTAGCAACAGCCACACCTGTCAATCACTAATCTTATCAGGCACACTCTAATCTTATCACAGGTCACTGTTCATACCCATCACTGTTGAGGATAAAGAGCAGTCTGGCATTTACTATGAGATACTTTTAAACCTTATCAAATTTCATAACTTTCTTTTTGTCTGCTTTAGAAATATTATATTTAAACATATTTTATTATATTTTAAGTAGAGACCGTCTGTATTTCCAGCTGTCTAATAGCCATGTAGCCCTGTGATCTCAGCGGAGTTCTCAGGACTTTTCCAGCCTGGTTTTACCAGACAGTGCCCAGTTTACCGCACCTTACCACACAGATAATAGACTTTACTACATAGAGGTTCCTTATTACCTTATTACTATTCTCTGAAACGCTGACAGTTGGTGTGGGTTGGGAAAAATCTCTAATCAGCAGATTAAACACATGTACTTTTACAGTTGGATGATTTCTCACTGTACCATAGAGCATAAACAAAAGGCCTAGGGCTAAAATATTCAGAGCTTCAGATTTTATAATTATAAAACACATAATTATAATGAATGAAAGTGATTTTGTACATTAGATAAAGGGGAATGTCTGATTCAGAAACTCTCTGTGCTAAATAATTAACAATTATCCAGTTTCTGCATCACCTGGTATGACCTACAGTGTTACGTGTGTGATCGAGAGACGCAGATTATGTGTTTTGACAGGATTGCTATGTACATTACACCATCGCTTGTATCTACACTCAGTGTCCAGTTTATAAGCTCCACTGACCATATAGGACGCCATGTAGTTGTATAGTTCCAGACTGTAGTCCATCTGTTTCTCTGTATACTGTATTACAGTGTTCTTCAATGGTCAGGACCCCCACAGGACCACCACAGAGCAGGTACTATGTGGGTTGTGGATCATTCTCAGCACTGCAGTGACACTGACGTGGCGGTGGTGTGTTAGTGTGTGTGGTGCTGGTGTGAGTGGATCAGACACAGCAGTGCTGCTGGAGTGTTTAGACACTGTGTCCACTCACTGTCCACTCTATTAGACACTCCTACCTTGCTACAATTAATTTTTCAACTTAGTTAGAAATATTGCCGCTTTAAAGAACCCCAATGGGCCTGTGTAGATCCCATACAGTACTCCTGGTCTGGAATTAAACTCTCTGTATGGACTCTCCCCAGAGACCAATAATACAGCTCTACTGCTGCGCTTTGATTGGTTCTCTTGGTGAAACTGGTTTATACTCAGCAGGGACTTTTCCACACTGCTCTGATCAGTTTATGGCTGTGGTGTCATTTGGCTCACGCTATGTCTCCAAAACTAGAACCAGAACAGAGTCGCGTTTTGTTTGCTAGCCACCGCTGTCAATCACAGCAGATATGAAAGTTAGAGGCCTCCAGTTTTTGATGTGAGGCTGAAGTATCATATCACAGACTGTCTAAATGCTGATCTATATATATTGAAAGAAATCATTTTTTTTAATAAAGTAATAATAAATCAGATACCTTGTAATATTTGTAACACTGACAAGACATTACAGTGTTAATTCTAAACTCATCATCAAAAGAAGAGCTGCCCAGAAGGAGGTGTGGGATTGCGGTGGTGTTTGGAAGGAAGATAAAGGTGACCAGGATCAATAACTGATGATAAGTTTAGACTGATATAATCAATATTTATTGAGCTACACATACAGAAGTCTGTCTCTCAGTATGGCGTCGGGCCGCCGTGTTCGCTAACCCAACACGCCAGACGTCTCGGTATGGAGCTGTAGAGGTTCCTAATGGTGTCCTGTGATAATCCATCCCATGCAGCTTGAACATCCTCACACAGTTCCTGCAGATGGTGCGGTAGGGGTGGAGGTGGAGGGACACCAGGTCTTCTGGACGTGTGACAACAATTGTTTATCTTGGTGCTGACCACGGTGCCTCCACACACGGGTTCGTTGGGCCAAGACTAAAGCGGGACTCGTCACTGAAGATGACCCGCTGCCATTCTGAGTCACTCCATGACAGTCTGTTACGATACCACTGCAGTCTTTGGTGACGGTGACGTGGTGTTAAGGACAGTCGTGGTAATGGTCTGTGTGCATGTAGTCCTGCGTGGTGCAGCTGGATGACTTGTGGAGGACAGCAGTGGTCCGCAAAAGTGGCTGTTGGGTCAGTCAGGTACAGAGATAAGGCTAATCGCTGCTTACGTCACTTGTGTGTTCAAGCGTGGAACTTGAATTACTTGTATGTCTCACGATGTCAAATGTACCCAATTCCTTCTGGCTGCAGCTGTTTGTGCAACTAGTTTTTATTTCTAGTTTGGCTGTGCTGTACTCGGCTGTACCTCATGCTACAGGTAT
Source organism: Prochilodus magdalenae (assembly GCA_024036415.1). Lineage (NCBI taxonomy): Eukaryota > Metazoa > Chordata > Actinopteri > Characiformes > Prochilodontidae > Prochilodus > Prochilodus magdalenae. Next base: position 44,945 of record JAMWET010005299.1, read on the forward strand.
CGACTCCTCAGGAAATGTTTATTCATACCAAATGCAGTCAAACTCCACTTTCATGGTACAAAATCACCAGGTTGCAACAGTAGGTAGACTAAGGCGGCATGGTACAAAGTCTCATGGCGCAAAAACACTGTACACACCCTACAAATATGTTTGGAACCGGTGTTGTAGTTTGAAGTTAGCTGTCCATATTAAATTAATATTACAGCTCTTTAAAGGAGATCTGAAGGAACACCGTTCTTTAAGTAGATCTCTAACAAGTGTTGAAACTCAAATTGAAACTCAATCTGGACGATTTGGTTCCAGCCAACTCTCCAAATGTAGCAGAGTAATGTTCTGCTTGGACATGTAGCCGTGGCTGAAAGTTTGAAGCTACTGTTTTTTTATGAAAGGCTGAAGTATTACATAACAGAAATGTAATACCTCAGTGTGATTTCACAGTGTGAAACAAATCTTATCAGGCATTACACTCACCAAGATAATGCCTGATTGCTCTATCTGGCATAAGCATAGGCTGTATAGTGTTTAGTGTCTGCATTTATGGAATTTGGACTAAATCTGCATTCATAATGAGTATTCTTTCAATCTATAACCGGGATTAAACAGCCCAGACAGTTCATGTGTTCTTAACTCTCTGATGGATAAGTTATACAAACCCCTTCTTAAAGCACAGCATGGGTCAAATTCAAATTCATTAATTCAAATTCATGCGTCATCATCATAATTTTCATTCTTCATTTTTGTATTACTACAGCACGTTTACACCCTTCAAAAATGACCCATGTATGCAAATAAAAATACTTCTTTTAGCTAAATTAACATTATAATATATATTATAATGTTATATTTATATTATATAATATAATTATATAATATATATGAATACATATTATATATATATATTAATATATTTATTATATGAATATAATATAATAAATATTTTATATAATGTTAATTTAGCTAAAAGAAGTATTTTAGCAGTGATTGAGCCCAGACAATAGCACTCACCGCTTCAGTTGGGGTTAAATATCAAAATAAGGGGGTTAAATATCAAAATAAGGATTTGTGATGATCAAAACATGTTAATTGGGGAATTCACAGAATATCCCGAAGATACAGAAAAAAAAACTCAGTAAATAGTATTAATTAAAAACTGCTTTTAAATAAATGTTATTACATAAATATATAAATATAAAATATGATAAAAATGTATTACACAGTTGAGTCACATTATTATGACCTAATAGCTAATATCCACAGTAATCACCATGTGCAGCACAGACAGCAGCTAAAGGATGGAGTGAGGATCCATAGACTGAACACGATGATCCAGGTGATCCCACAGATGCTGGGTAGTACTTGGAAGTCTTGGTCATGCTTCAATTAGAGTTGGACATTTCTATCCATGTGACATGGAGTGGGCATAATAATGTGACTCCACTTTGTAGTATCTGGATGAAAAACATGCGGCAGAACAAAGAAAAGAGAACATAGAGGGAAAGTAACTCGTGTGTTACGCTGCCGATTCTGTCTGAGAGATTCTAATATCTCTACATTACAGATCCCATGATGTGTTTTTTCATCTCTGCCCACTGTAATCAGCACTGGGCTGCTTATTCATGCTTAGGATACAAAGTAGCACAGCCTGAGATTTCTTATAATATTATTTATTTATTATTATATTTATTATCATTTTTAACCTCATTAATTTGTTTTTCATTTATTCAAATACTGCACTAGCATTAGGCCTGTTGAAGTAGAGCCCATCGTTACTGCTTCTTCTGTTTATTCCTCCAGTGCTCAGATATGCAACCCAGCTATGATGGTGGTTGGTGTGGCGCAATGGATAACACCACCACCTGCCAGCGAGTTACCACACCATGTGAGACAGCGGGGGTCTGATTCCCAGTCTGAGTGATTAGGCTGTGTTACATCAATAAGAGTCCTGGGGCAAGACTCCTAATGCTACATTAGCCTACCTGTAATACGATTAACCCAGTAAGTTGCTCTGGATAAAAGCGTCAGCTAAATGCCGCTGATGTAGTCACGTAGGCTGGCATTGTGTTCTCGACCCATTGTATCACACGGGTATTTTTATTTGAGAATTTTATCGCATAGATAATAGATGTTTTTCTGCCACAGAAGTTTCTTATCGCCGTTTTCCTGGTAGCGGTCAGTGCTGGACTCTTTTTTTCTGATCAGCAAATTAAACACGTGTACTTTTACAGTAGGGTAATTTCCCACTGTACTGAGATTCATAAACGTGAATCTTAGGACTAAAATGTTCAGAGCTTCAGATTATTCAAACACAAAACACAAAGGGGAAACTGTCTGATCCCGAAACTCTCTATGCTTAATAATTAACGGCTGGCGAGCTGGTGATCACCTTGTATAATCCGCAGTGTTACATAAGATGTTATTAAAAGATGGAGACTAGTGTTTTGATAGAACTGCTATCGCTGAACAGATCTCTCACAGTTCAAAATTCTCAAAACACCAGCCGCTGAAATGTGAAGGACAGGAAACATGTGCCACCTAGCTGCTGGTAAAGGTATTACACAGTAAACCCTGTAGGGTGGATTATAAGGAGCTGAATTATTAAACTGTATATAAACAACTTTAGGTTAAAATGTAAAATTTTTAAATTTTATTAGTGCATAATTTAGTTATTAATTGTGTAAATTCAATTAATTATTTTTCAGTTTTTATGTAGTATGTCACTGCAGACATTCATATTGCTAAAGACCTTACAGGCCTGTATTAACATGCAGTATTCAAGCCCTGCACTTGTCTCCAACAGTTACCATGTGAACACTTCATATTTTTTCAGGGCTGTTGTGGAACCGGCCTTGTGACCAAAGGGTCGCCGGGTTGATTCCCTGCACCGACAGTAACGACTGAAGTGGTCCTGAGCAAGGCACCTAACCCCCAACTGCTCCCAGGGTGCCGTGGGTAGGCACGTGGGTAGGTTAAGTGTGCTCTCTGCCCCAAATGTCTGTGTTCAGTAGTGTGTGTATGTGGTTCAAATGTGGACAGATTTCTCTGTGAGTAGAAACACAATTGGCAAAAAAGACTCTAAATCCATGTTGTCTCTCTCATTGATTTTTTTTTTGCTTCCTTTCATAATTTAAAACTCTAGTTATGCTTTCACAAAGAACAGACCAACAGAAATGGTCAAACAAGACTTTCCTTCTCCTATAAAGTTACCATTTTGCAGATATGAGGAGATGATATAGTGTCATTTAGGTATTTATTGTAGCTACAGTAAACTTTAAACTTACTTTACTTTTACTTCAAACTTTGCTTTAATCATATTTTATAGGGGGAACTTACCGTGCTAAAGTAGCACAATGGAAGATTGTGTAAGACCTGTTAAAATGGAGGGAAATGTTGTTGCTGATGAAGTGAGTGCGAGCTGCTGTGGGTCTTCCTGTAAACCCGGAAATAATAAAATTTAATACAATTTAAAATTCAAAGGAGTGAGGTTGGGAGTTTTACACACCACGTTGTACACATTACATGTACATACCTGTATTTACATATTAGCGTCACCCACACACAGAAAATCCAGCTCAGTGTTTAGGTCTCTCTAAATCAACATTATATTGATTAAGATATGAGGACTATAGTAGATAATCGACTCACGTCCTCAGAAGACATGACTTTCATGACCTTGTTTTGACTGAGTTCTCTTTGAATTCTTTTGAATTTGAATGCTCCTAATTTGTTAAACACTCTACATGAACCGAGACGTTGAAATAGATTTTAAGTTTTTAATCCCTTATTGATCCCACAGTGGGAAAATTTAGTCTCCACATTTAACCCATCCGTGGAGTGAAACACCCACAAACACACTCACGGGCAGTGGGCACACTTACCCAGAGAGGTGGGCAGCTCAAGGGCACCTCAGTCGTTACTGTCAGTTCAGGGAATCAAACCGGCGACCCTGTTGTCAAATGGCTGGTTCCCTAACCTCCATGACTGGTAAGTAATTTGACTCCAACTATCTCTCCAAATGTCACGGTTTACTTGTTATGGAAGCTTAGAGGTTTAGACACCGCTGTAAATCACATATATAGACGTGTATAGACTCCTCTCTCACACTGACCCGTTGCGAAGTATTGTCACTCCGTGCGTACTGAGCGTGTCTCTCTGCTTTTACTCATTTGTGACTCTGGTTCTGACTTAATTCTGATTTGCTGATTTACTCTTTTGTCTTTACTCTTTTTGGTACCTTTGCTGGTCTCATTGTTTGCCTGGTTTTGACATCCGCTTGTTTCTGATTCTGCCTTGCCCTTCCATTATGTCTGCTTTGCTCTTGTTGCTGCTGTGGTTGATCACAATTCTGTTAAATAAACCTCGCCCTGAGTTTAGCTCAGCACTCGTCTCTAGTATTAGTTGTAGGGGATGGACTGTTTTCTTAGGAACCCGAGTAAGGAGAGCGAGTCAGCTGTAAGAGGACCATTACGGTGATCATCTCTGTAGTAAGAGGATCATTACAGTGATCAAGTCTATAGTAAGAGAATCAGTGCAGTGATCACCTCTGTACTAAGAGGATGATTACAGTGATCAACTTTGTAGTAAGAGGATCATTACAATGATCGACTCTGTTGTGGTTGATTACAAATCTGTTCAATAAACCTTGCCCTGATTTTAGCTCAGTACTCGTCACAATCTGTTTGTCCGTCAACACAGTCACGGAGAGCTACACTTTCCATTCACCCATCAGTTCATATCCAGCTGCTTTAAATTCACAGCCCTCAGCAGTTTACCATTATAGAAAGGAGTGTTTCCTGGACTGGTTTTTGAACGAGGCAGCCCATCAGAACAGAGCTCATTTACATATGTTAGCATGTTAACAGGAGTCACAGTGCCTGTGTAAGTCTAAGGAACAAGGACAGGTAAAAATATATTATGACTATATGTGATACATAAAGCCACACGTACATGACTGGCTGAATAAAGGGGTGGTGACTAGTTGAACACTGAGCTCCCGTCTGTTCAGGTTTGTGTTGGTCTGACTGTTGACTCCATTCGTCCCTTCTTGTTGAACTTCTCTGTGGGCCACTTGTTGAACCCATGCCATAGCCCACAGTGTCGACTTACTAATAGAGAGTGAAAGGTCGGTGATGTTGGTTCTATAAAGCGTTTAGTCTCACAGTTAAACTCTCTACAAGGACTCTCCCCAGAGACTAATAACACGGCTCGATTGCTGCTCTTTCATTGGTCCATTTGGTGAAAGAGGTTTAGACTCAGCAGGGACTTTTCCAGATTGGTGTGATCATTTTATGGCTGTGGTGTCATTTGGCTCACGCTAACTCTCCAAAACGATAACCAGAACAGAGTCCCGTTTGGTTTGTTAGCCGCCACGTCAATCACAGGAGATCTCAAGTTTAAAGCTTTTTGCTGACCACACAAATAAGTGTAACACCACCACATCCATAAGCAGCATTCCACGCTGATATCAATCTTATTTTAAACGGTTCATAGACATTATAATATCATCAGTGTAAAACAATACCACAGCTAAATTAGCACCAACACATTCACCTAGAGATACATGCAGCTCCTGCTGAGCGATTCTGGCTAGATATAAGCATAATATGAATTATTTATTTTATTATAATTATGAATTATGAAATTAGATAAAGCGACAGGTTTAGTAAGAAGCCATGAGATGTATTTGCTAATAAACTGACTGTAATTGGATTAAAAGATGATCAGGTCATTATTCTTACATGAACATCTTAGAGTCTGAATAAAAGCAATATGAATATGAATTATTATGAGAATGAAGTGAACTTCACCATTAAATGTATTAGGAAAACTGATCATGTGATCTTTATGTCAGTTATTGATTATTATGACAGAATGTAAATGAATGCTCACTGTTCAAACGAGTCTAAGGTGTTCTAAGTTCACAGTCCTCTCAGGTGTGTTCCTGGTCTTCCCATCTTACCAATATTACTGTTCACTAATTCTCACGAGGAGTCGGCTGGTCTAATAATAATAATAATAATAATAATTTCACTTTTCATATTTTTGGCAACTCAAAAAGTTTTACAGACAGTTGTTTGCTTTGAGAGGACCGCTACAGTGATCGACTCAGCAGTAAGTGGACCGCTACAGTGATTGACTCTGCTGTAAGAGGGTCGTTGCAGTGATCGATTCTGCTGTGAGAGGACCGTAAGAGTGATTGGCTCTGCTATAAGAGGACCGTTACAGTGATCGACTCCTCTGTAAGAGTGACGTTTTACAGTGATCGACTCCGCCATAAGAGGACTGTTACAGTGATTGGCTCCGCCATAAGAGGACCATTACAGTGATCGACTCCGCCGTAAGAGGACCGTTACAGTGATCGGCTCTGCTATAAGAGGACCGTTACTGTCATCGACTCCGCCGTAAAAGGATTGTTACAGTGATCGACTCTGCTGTGAGAGGACCGTTACAGTGATTGACTCCGCTGTGAGTGGACCGTTACAGTGATCAACTCTGCTATAAGAGGACCGTTACAGTGATCGACTCTGCTATAAGAGGACCGTTACAGTAATCGACTTCTCTGTAAGAGGAGAGGGCAGTTACAGTGATCGACTCTGCTGTAGGAGTATCGTTACAGTGATCGACTCTGCTGTAGGAGTACCGTTACAGTGATCGACTCCGCCGTAAGAGGACCGTTACAGTGATCGACTCTGCTGTGAGAGGACCGTTACAGTGATCGACTCCGCCGCAAGAGTACCGTTACAGTGATCGACTCTGCTGTGAGAGGACTGTTACAGTGATTGACTCCGCCGTAAAAGGACCGTTACAGTGATCGATTCCGCCATAAGAGGACTGTTACAGTAATCCACTCCGCCGTAAGGGGACCGTTAAAGTGATCGACTCCGCCGTAAGAGGACCGTTACAGTGATCGACTCCACCGCAAGAGGACCGTAGGTTACAGGTGATGTGACTCATCTCTCCACACGTAAGACCGGAACCGTTGAACAGTAAAATCGATCTCCACTGCAAGGAGGACGGTTACAGTGATTAACTGTTCCGCCGTGACAAGACTGTTACAATGATCGACTCTTGCTGTAAGAGGACAAATGAGTAAACAATCGCACAAAACTAGTTTTTTCTGCGTCACTCTGAGATAAAAAGCAACTGCTTTTACATGCGTTGCTTGACTGTGTTGACATGCAGGATAACAGAAAACTGAGTCTAAGATCACACCCAGGGTTCCTACTTCAGGTTTGATATGTATAGCTAAAAACAGAGCCTGTTATAAAACAGCTCACTCCGAGTAGTTTTCATGTAAAAAGCTGAGAAATCATATTGCTCAGTTTTTATTTTACTTTCAGTGTGTAGAAAATTGGACTGTTACAGCTAAAAGCTTAGAATTTGTCCTGACACACAGTAATAAATTCTAGATTAATGGACAAAAGGAATGGAAATTTTTTATTAATTTTTTTTGATGAAATGATTTTCCTCAAGATGAAAGCGCGTTTGAAGGTGTGTTAAATATGATTATAGGCCTGATGAACTGTCAGCCTGAAGGCCCACGACATCACCAAAAACCCGTGCTGTCCTCCGATACTGTATCATGGACACAACCACCTGAACCTGAAACGTCTTATGTAAACTAACGTTTTGATATTAGAAAAGCATTGAATTGAGACTGTACTTAAGAAAGGAAGGTCTGAAATTGGTGTAAGCTGATTTAGTATGATTGGATCTTCGTTACTCTTCTTTAGTAGAGGTTTTAACACGCCAGCGTCTGGAGAAACACCTGTAAACAGAGAACTTTTTGCAATAGTAAACACTCGTAAGAACAGGATCAAGACACGTAGCTGTACTTATCGTAATAGTTTATAACAGTTGTAAGATTCCGATAACCGATAAAGGAGAAACTTTACTGGAATAGATGTCTTATCAGGAAGGTTACTGAAACTTGATCCAGCTTGCCAAGCTATGTTCTTATGTCTTATCAACACTCTTCTATTTTAAAATGAGCTGTACACTCTTCCTGAGGTTCCTAAGAAGTCCCCATAAGACCCGTTATGGATTAGGATTGATTATGACATTAGGATTGATTAGTCGAACTCTGGTGGAGAAAGGACGTTGGTATTATCTCTGTATGTATTCATTACACTCATGATGTATGACTGGATATTTTAACAGCAGTATTGTAAGCAGGGATCTGCTCTTTAGGAATATCACAATCTACCTGTAAATGGGCATATGTTAAATGTTAACCTATAGGAAATAAGTTCATTAATTAAAAATAAAAATGAAACAAACAGGGAAGGATCAAACACAAAAATACACAAAACATGCAGGCAAAATCAGTTCTCTCTTTCTAAACTCTCAGGTTCCTCAGTGCCTTGATTTCTTCTAATTACTGACAGCTGTTTGTTCCCGTGTTAGCATCTACACAATTAGTTACTGCTATTGTGCTCTGTGTGCTGCCATACGGATTTGCTCAGCAGCTCTATCTGTGAAGTGAAGAAAATGTAGTTTCGTGGAGAAATACTGCATAAACAGTAAAAGTTGTGAATTTGCTGTTTAGTGATGTTTAAGACCCTATAAAGGCGCACAGGACTCTTTCAGCAACAGGTGCAGAAACATGAATGACATCTAGTGGCTGTGAATGTCTATTACACCGTATAGTGACGATGCTTTACAACTAAAACTCTTGTTAAAAAGCTTTAGATGGAAGAAGAACCTGACTGCATAACACTGTACGTTTTGATGTCACAAATTAAATGCTTAAATAATTAAATTAAATTCCATGAAGTCAGATCAAAATATCTGGAGAAGTTTCAATGGGAAACTTCTGGAAACCTGCAGAAAGATAAAGTATCTTTATAGTGAGATTGTGTGTGTATACTCCCAAACTGGTGCACTGGCCCAGTCAGATATACCCAGACTGTCAAAAATTACAGTCTGTTTTTTTTAACTTCCATTAAAACATGAAACAAAGGTGACACCTGGTGGTCAAACTAACAAAGTGCAGCTACAACCCCTACATTTAGACCTCAGAGTTATACACTCGCCCTAATGAGAAACTGTAGAATAGACCCAGTATATACCACAGTACCTACATTTAGAGCTTAGAGTTATACACTCGACCTAATGAGAAACTGTAGAACAATACCTACATTTAATGAAATGTGATTCTACAGATTCATAAAGAGACGACTTACAAATAATACCACAAGAGGGCGATATTTGTCTCTAGTAGACTCCAGTAGGTTTGAGAAATATTTTACATATTAAGCAGCTGATGCTCTACACAAATGTAGTAGAGAAAATCATTTTTGTGGTACAATTTAAAACAGGAACTAAACACCTGTCAGTCTGTCACCTGCTAATGTGAATATACGGGAAGGCTGTGTTATAAACAAATTTGTTTTTATTTGCATAATAATTGTGAACATGCTCTACAACACGTCTTAGCTGTAGCGCGTATGTAGCGTTTCTCTACTTTATAAGGAATGGAGATGATGTCACAAGCGCCGCCCTGTTGGCACAGTGGACTAGCTCATTAAGCCCACAAGCAGAGAGGGAGGGGTTCGAGCCCAGCTCCTCCTCCCCCTGCGGGTCCGGTAGGGTAGGATAGGATAGAATAGCCGCGGGTGGGAGTTAGCGTAGATAGGGGGTGGGTAGCTGGGTGGTTATGAGCTCTTCCACTGCGCCAACGGGGTGGGGACGGAGGGCGGGTTTTTTGCTGGGGGTAAATAATAAAACATGCTTATTCACTTATTTACAACTCATCCTTCAGTCATTCTGAGATTTGGCTTCTTTTAACACCATCTAGTACTTGTACCAGCATCTTTGATTTGATACCCAAATCACTTTAACACCTGTACACAGCCCCTGGAGGATCTTTGGCTAGATGAAAGACGTGTGGAGAGATGGGCTGGAGGTGGGGGCATTTGAAGATGTTGAACATGAATAGGCGCCTAAATTGAAAAAGCTTCAATTTACAGATTGTGTGCAATATTACAGTATGCTGGTGTTCATCTGTAGTAGTTTTTAACTAGAGTCGAACTGAGCTAGAACAGTGATTGACTACAGTAGTGCCTAGCTAAACTAGTGATGGGCTGTAATTGGGTTGGACTGGCGTTGGCGTTTAATTGTAATAGAATTTGTCTATACTGGAGTTTGTGTATAGTTTGTGTAAGTGAATGAGTAAAGTTGTAAATAGTTGGTAAATGAGTAGTGTGAAATATTGTAAAATACGTTTGACTTGAAAGCCGGTGGAATAAGAGTTTAATTTAAATAAAAAATACAACACTGAGGAAACAGGCAGTTTTAGATAACATGACGTCACTGGCTCACAACACTCGGTATAAATAATGCGCCAGCTGAACATGTTTCTCGTTTATGGTGAGCGACTGAAAACAATCAGTAGTTTCTCTCAGACAACAAGAAGATCAGACCTTCAGTCATGACCTACACTAAGAGGAAAGATTAAAGGGTTAAAAGTCGTTACCGGCCACAAGATTCTCTCTCATTCGTCTCACTGATCGGAGTATGTGCACCGCGCACCGGGCTAATTTGCATACGCTCGGACTCCTCGAATGGAGGCGGCTATTCCAGCAGGGAACATGTACCGGTTTTTTTTTTTGCGCAGTCGTGCCAGTTTTGTACTTTATATCAGCTAAATATTAATCTATATAAACAGAAGCCGGCTTCCTGTTCTCCAGCTTCTTCTATGGATCTTCCTGTTCCACCTTAAATGGTGCTGCGGTTGTGTTTTAGCACCGAATGTACGTGCTGCACCATTTAAGGTGAAACTGTAATGTTAAAGAAGCTAGCTGGACAGGTAGATTGAGGCGACAGTACGGAAGTGTAGGAGTAAACCTGAAAGAAGAAGCTGAGGTGCAGAATAGAAGCGCTGCCCTATTTAAGGTGGAAATGGTGAATTATTGAAAGCAATGTTTTATTTTTTGTTGTTTTTTTTAATGGCGTATTTGATGAAAAATGTTTTATTTTGAATTCAATGAAATAATTGTCCTGTAAAAAGTATATCGCTGAGAAGAATACTGTTTAAATTGATCCCGTGACGTCAGCGTGTCACAGCAGGAGCTATAAAAGGATGCGTAGCTGGATATGTTTTTCGTTTATGGTGGCTAAAAGAAAAACAGGAGTTCGTCTCAGACAGCAAGTAGACCCGACGCACAGTCATACACACCTTTAACAACGAGGATTAAAGGATTAAAAGTGATTACCTGCCACAGGCTTTGCTTTCATTGGTCTCACTGACCACAGCCTGTGAATCGCGTACTTGGCTAATTTGCATACGATCGCGCTCTTATTCCACAAACGGAAGCGGATTCTCCGACAGAGGACATATGGCGGCTCTTTTTGCGTAGTGGTGCCAGTTTTCTTGTTTGTCTGAGCTAAATATTCACTTATCTGCTCGTTCATATGCCATAAACCATAAACAAAACACGTCAGCTTTGTATACAAAGGCCTAAAAAGTGTATTACTGCAATAGCTTCCTGTCTGAGCAGCAAGGATCCCACCTCTGACTACTTTTACAAGGTGGAGAAAGAGCAAAGCGGATCTACAGCCACTGACATAGGCTGGAAGTTCACAGACAGGCTAAAGAAGCTAGCATCTCATTTTGAAGGTGATCGTAAAGGAGAAAATGACCACCAGATTTAATTCTTTCCAATCAGTTCATGTTAACATTAGCAACATTAGCATGTGCCCAAACACCACAACTGAATATATACAGTATCTCACAAAAGTGTGTACACCCCCCGCATTTTTGTACAAGCTGTACACCGACTCCTTTACATTGTATCAAGGTGCCATATCTTCAGTGTTGTTCCTTGAAAACATGTAATAAAATATTTATAAAAATGGGAGGGGGTGTACTCACTTTTGTGAGATACCGTATAAGCTGCCATTTACAAACATAACCACAAGAGGGTGCTATCCATCTATGAACGCGACCAATAGTGTATTGGACTCAAGTGAAGCTCTGAGAATGTTCTACTGAATATATAGCAGATCATCTGTGCAAATTAATGTAGACACATGAATGTTCTTTTTAAATTCGACAAATTCCAAAATATGGAAACTTTGTACAAAAACATAGTGTAAATGACCATTTATTCAGTGTATGTGTTACTGCGCCTTTAAGAGCCAAAAAAAAGGGACTAAAAAAGACGATGTTGGTGGCTCCGGGCGTGAGGAAGCTAGCCTCGATTTCCTCACTCATTCTCTTAATTTACAGACTTTCTGTACCTGTAAGTAAGTTCTTAACTACATGTCAAAGCTCTCAGAGATGTCATTTCTTGTTAGCTTGTGAATTACCTAAGCGAATGCCTTTGTTTCAGAGAGGTCGGCTGGCGAGTCTCTCTGTTTTCTTTCTCGGCTCGCATGTACTGCTGCAAGCTCAATGTATTTTTTCGTACATTGCACCCCTTGGTATGCGGAGTGAGGTATGAGCTTTTGTATGAGAGATTGTATTTGTGCATTTTTGTAGAGTTTGTAAAGTTTGCCTTTGTCTGTCTCACCGTGATAGTGCTAAAGCGCTAAACATGTTTGAAGCACAGAGTTTGTATCTGTATGTAACTTCATTTGAACTGGTGTAAATGCAGGCGTGTATTTTTGTATTTTCTTTATCTTATAGTTTTCACGGTGCTCGTGAAAGTGACCAGATTGCTAAATAAAGCACCCGTTTAGAGACTCTCTGCATTTGTTTCTCGGAGCCAAGGGCTGCTACACATAGATAATATGATCTATTATAATAATATAATAACACGTTAAATAATATTGAGATTGTGTTGTGTCGTACAGAAAAACATTTTTGTGGTACAATTTAAAATAGGAACTAAACACCTGTCAATCTGTCAGCTGCTCATGAGAACATACGGGAAGGCTGTGTTGTAAACAAATTTGTTTTTATTTGCATAATAATTGTGAACATGCTCTACAACACGTCTTAGCTGTAGCGCGTATGTAGCGTTTCTCTACTTTATAAGGAATGGAGATGATGTCACAAGCGCCGCCCTGTTGGCACAGTGGACTAGCTCATTAAGCCCACAAGCAGAGAGGGAGGGGTTCGAGCCCAGCTCCTCCTCCACCTGCGGGTCCGGTAGGGTAGGATAGGATAGAATAGCTGCGGGTGGGAGTTAGCGTAGATAGGGGGTGGGTAGCTGGGTGGTTATGAGCTAGTCCACTGCGCCAACGGGGTGGGGACGGAGGGTGGGTTTTTTTGGGTTTTTTTTTTTTTGCTGGGGGTAAATAATAAAACATGCTTATTCACTTATTTACAACTCATCCTTCAGTCATTCTGTGATTTGGCTTCTTTTAACCCCATCTAGTACTTGTACCAGCATCTTTGATTTGATACCCAAATCACTTTAACACCTATACACAGTTCCTGATTCCCACACCTGGAGGATCTCTCGCTAGATGAAAGACGTGTGGAGAGGTGGGCTGGAGGTGGGGGCATTGGAAGATGTTGAACATGAATAGGCGCTTAAATTGAATAAGCTTCAGTTTACAGATTGTGTGGAATGTCACAGCATGATGGTGTTTATCTGTAGTAGTGTTTAACTACAGTAGAATTGAGCTAGAAAGGTGATTTGACATAGCTAAACTAGTGATAGGCAATAACTGCCTTTGACTTTTATTGCGTTGGATTGTAATAATGTGTGTCTATACAAGAGTTTGTGTGTAGCACAGTTTCCAATTTAACTGTAATACTGTTCAGATAGAACAGTGTTTAGCTATCCTGTCGTTTGACTATAACCGTGTTTGGCTGTAGGTGTAAAACATAGTTTGTGTAAGTGGATGAATGAAGTAGTAAATTGTTGGTAAATGAGTAGTGTGAAATATTGTAAAATACATTTGATTTGAAAGCCGGTGGAATAAGGGATTAATTTAAATAATATAACGCTGAGGAAACAGGCAGGTTTAGAGAACATGACGTCAATGGCTAAAAACCATCGCCATAAATAATTCGCCAGCAGAACATGTTTCTCGTTTATGGTGAGCGACTGAAAAAAATCAGTAGTTTCTCTCAGACAGCAAGTAGATCAGACCTTCAGTCATGACCTACAGTAAGAGTAATGATTAAAGGGTTAAAAGTCGTTACCCGCCTCAGGAATCTCTCTCATTCGTCTCACTGAACGGATTCTGTGCACCGCGCACCGGGCTAATTTGCATACGCTCGGACTCCTCAAACGGAGGCGGCTATTCCAGCGGGGAACATGTACCGGCTAGTACATGTTTATATCAGCTATGTATATCGGCTTCTTCTATGGATTTTCCTGTTCCACCTTAAATGGTGCTGCGGTTGTGTTTTACCCCCGATTGTACGTGCTGCACCATTTAAGGTGAAACTGTAATGTTAAAGAAGCTAGCTGGACAGGTAGACTGAGGCGACAGTACGGAAGTGTAGGAGTAAACCTGAAAGAAGAAGGTAAGGTACAGAATAGAAGTGCTGCCCTATTTCAGGTGGAAATCATGAATTATTGAAAGCATTGTTTTCTTTTTTGTTGTTTTTAAATGGCGCATTTGATGAAAAATGTTTTAATTTGAATTCAATTAAATAATTGTATTGTAAAAGCATAATGCTGAGAAGAAGCCTGTTCACATGGATCACGTGACGTCAGCAGCTCACAGGAGCAGCTATAAAAGGTATGGGAGCTGGACATGATTCTCGTTTATGGTGGCTGAAAGAAAAACAGGACTTCATTTCAGATAGCAAGTAGACCCGACCTACAGTAATGTACAACATTAACAATGAGGATTAAAGGGTTAAAAGTGATTACCTGCCACAGGCTTTGCTTTCATTGGTCTCACCGACCAAAGCCTGTGAACCGCGCACATGGCTAATTTGCATACGATCGTGCTCTGATTCCTCGAACGGAAGCGGATTCTCCAGCAGAGAACAAATGCGCTTCTTTTTGCGCAGTGGTGCCAGTTTTCCTATTCATAATAGCTAAATATTAATTTATCTGCTCGTTTCAAGCGTATGAGAAATTGACGTTCTTCAGTCACCTTCTATCTACCTTCTACCTATCTGCCTCTAATCTATTTATTTATTTAATCTCTAATCATTCATTTATATTTTTAATTAGGCCATTCTATTCAGGCACCTACTGGGGCACATAACTGAATCCTACTGGCTGTGATTAAGAGACGGGGCACCGGAAAGAGCCTGTGATTGGCTACTTTCACGGCTTTCAGGCCCCCCAATAGTAAATACGCGGGGAAGATTTAGTGACCGATTTGAATTAGCTGTTCATACGGACAGCACAGTTTACATAAACACAAGACCGTTCAGACTGTGCATGTTAACCCCGAGTTTGTTTGTATAACGACTGTTAGCAAGCCTAAGTTAGCTTTCACTGCCGTTCCACCTTAAATGACGTAGTAACTACGTTTAGATAACCGGATCAGCGCTGCCTGTAATGCGCATGTCTTTTTTAAGGTGGTACGGAAATTCAAATAAGAAAAGCTTAGTGGGTCAAATTCAGCCCGACTCTGTGAATATGAACACAGTATAATTCAGTTTTCAGCGCTGCTTTACTACAAACGCTCGTTAATGACAGGTAAGACATGCTGAAGTGACATAAACATGCCCCTATGGCCGCTGTGCCAGTGCTGACCTACAGTGATCAGATCTGGGAGTTTAAGATTGGTGTCTTGTTTTTCTTCCTGTACACATCAGCCATCTGATTTAACCTTCATGTTTTCATCCCAGCGCTAAGCTATGCGTTTAGTGTGTACGTCATTAACTTTGTAGGTTTAACTGTCTAATGGTAACGTTTTGTAGTTTTCTCTGGATTGGAGTGGCCTTATATGGGAATCCAGCTTCTGAAAGGTTGCTGTAGTTTGGTCACCTTTAACGCATCGTGGGGGCAACGTTCTGGACCTTATCTTCAGGAGGCGTACCCCTGCTCTGGATATCAATGTAACTACCCTTCACTGCTCAGATCATCACTTTCTGTTCTTTACTTCCTCTTTTCCGGCTCTTTTTGTTCAAGTCACCCCTTCACATTCTTACCTCACTCTGCATAACCTGCCCTCTATCGATCTCTCATCTCTTGCTTCAACGGTCCTCCCCACCCTTACTCCTTTTCCTCTCTCTCCTTGAACACCGTTACATTCCTTTCTTCACCATCATCTGCAATTACTCATTTGTGTTCTCTCTCCGCCAGGTCAACCAGATCCTCTCCACCTGCCCCCTGATATCAAGCGGAGAGAGCTGAGAGGAAGTGGAGGAAATCCCAGCTCAGTTGAGACCGGCACTCCTACCAGTTCATCCTTGCTAGGTTCTCAGTGGAAGTTACTGCTGCGAAGTCATCTACAGAAGATAACTGGAAAATCGGTGTCTGACCCACGCAAGCTCTTTAGTATTTTCTCCTCCTTCCTCGACCCTTCCTCTCACCCTTCTCGCTCTTTCTTTACTCCAGAACACTTAAGTTCATGGAAGTTCACGTGCTTTTCTTCTCTTTCCACAGACAATCTCCTACAGCCACTGGAATCTAGGATCCCAACTACCTGCCCGCTGGATCCCATCCCATCCACACTGCTCCAGTCCATCTCCATGGACCTGTAACCCTTCATTACATTCTTTAAAAATGGTTCCCTGTCATCAGGTCACGTTCCACAGACATTCAAGACTGCCAGTGTGGTTCCCATCCTGAAGAAACCCTCGCTGGATACCTCAGATATCAGCAGTTGCGGACCGGTATCACTACTTTCTTTTCTCTCGAGAATGATTGAACGTGCAGTTTCAATCGACTCTCTTTTTTCTCTCCCAGAACCATCTTTAGGACATCAACCAGTTTATCTTTAAACCAGCACCTTCAACAGAAACTGCTCTCGTTGCAGTGACTGAGAGGCATCAGGCAACAAGGTCCGCCAAACTGTCTTCAGTTTTGATTCTGCTTGACCTCTCTGCAGCCTTCGATACTGTGAACCACAAGATCCTCCTGTCAGTACTCACCAATCTTGGTATCACTGGCACTACATGGAAGTGGTTTGAGTCCTATCTGGAGGACCGCCATTACCAAGTAACATGGAAAGGGTCTATGTCTGCTCCATGGAGGCTCTCCATGGGAAGCTTTTCCTTCCCATCATCAGACACACAGGTATGCAATCTGAGGTTTATGTGTAGAAATCCAGATTAAATTAAAAAAAGGATCAGAAACTGACACTTACTGACTTTCTGATCAAAGTTATTTTAATGTTAACCCTTTGCAGGAAAAGACATGCATTACAAATACAGCTCTACTATGACGATTTTGAAACCTCAAATCCTCTTGGCTCCAAACGTGGAATTCACAAAATTGGTTGTATTTATATTGTTTTAAGAAAATTGCCCCCAAAATTTAATTACAGTTTTGATTAACATTTTTTTGGTATCACTTTTTCATGCCCAAGATCAGAATAAGTATGGTTTTGATGTTATACTGGAACCATTGATAAATGATAAGAAAAAACGGGAAAGATGTGTTTGACATGCGTTCCCAGTCTCGCCAGTAAAATCCACAGCTGAACAGTTTATGGTTTAAAAATAAATTCTACATTTAATTCATTAATATATTTCCATGTTTGTAATAACTATTTATTTAATGTAATGCATGATCTTCTGGAGGGTGTGGCGCAGTACGAGATCAGACTGCTGTTTGGATATCTCAGATAACTCTTCATATCAGAACAGGACTTGCTTTTCAGGATTTATGCTTTTGATTATGGGTTTATAGAACCGAAAAAAGTCCCACAAAGATTATTTTGAAGAGTGCTGGCAACAGCCTTGGTTTGAATTCAGACATTCTGTCTTGAGAAAAACATCCCACTGTTGTTTGATGTTTTCACTACTTCTGGGGTTAAAGTGAATGGTGCCAGTCTTTTTTTTTTTTTTTTTTCTCAATTTTGTGATATACTTGTGGTTGCAGATCACATTTTTCTGTTGGCAAACAAACTATTCACAGAGACTTTTGATGAACATCACATGTTCAAGGTATTACAAAGTGAGCTGAGCTCATGTTTCGCAACCATTTGATATTTAAAGAGCTTACGATTATGAAAGTTTGTACAGTGTACCTTCATTTAGAAATGTTTTAATCATCTTTGAATGACTGCAATGGTGAAATACAAAATAAATTATTTCATAAAATGAGCAATTATTATAGTTTTTTTTTAAAAATCAGTGCTGATCAGTGTTTGACTATTTAGAGAGTGAAACTAACCCTGTTTTAACTCTAAGCAATGTAATTTTTTTAATCCTTTAGTATTATTTTAACACATAAAAGTACCTCTGACAAAGTGTAAAATGTTTAACTGTTTTGAAAGTGTTAATTTAACTCTGGAGAGTGTGGGGCAATATAAACCCTCCATGTTCAGATGAACTCTTTTTGCTCTGTATACACAGTTCCTGATTCACACCTGGATCTCTTGCTGGACGAGACAAGTGTGGAGAGGTGGGAGCCGTTTGAAGATGTTGAACATGAATAGGTGGTTAAATTAAATGAGCTTTTAGTTGTGATTGTGTTGTGTAGTACAGAAAATCATTTTTGTGGTATAATTTAAAATAGGAACTAAACACCTGTCAATCTGTCACCTGCTAATGTGAACATATATATATCGTCGCTGTCCAAGGAAAAACAAGTATACAAGTATCTCCAAAATGGCAACTTTACAAGAGGGGCCAAAAACCTTATTCAATTTTAATGTAAGTCAATGGAACCAGACGTTTTTCTAAGCAATTTTGGGTCATTTCTATTGGTCTATTCATCATGTAGATCTTACAGTGTAAACGACTGCCGCTGTTTTCAAATTATGCATAAAAGTCAAAATGGACAAAAAATGGAGATACATGTTTTTCATTGGACGGCGACGATATATATATTACAGGTCCATACATTAACGCTTATGGGTTTAGAATGTGATGTCATTAAAAATTCCTGTAGGTGGAATGTGTTCTACTACTTCGTTATAGTGTGGTGTTCCTCAGCCTTGGCCTTCGAGGCCCACTGCCCTGCACATTTTAGTGTTTTTTTTCTGCTTCAGCACCTATTTTAACTCAGTAATGGGCTGGCTATGAGGTGATTAGTTGGATCAGATGTGTTGGGAGAATGGAAAACAATAAAAAGTGCAGGGCAGTGGGCCTCCAGGGCCAGGGTTGAGAAACAATGATGTAGTGTACTTTGTTAGCCTGTTTACAGAAATTTATAGCATACTGAAACAGCTCATATGATATCATGAATCATATGATATTCTTGTCCTTTCCTAATTTTTTTTAATCCATAAACCTTGACTTTTTGTTGCTGTAAACTGTGGTATAATGTCACATTCATTTTTCCATACTGCGTTTAGTACATATCTATTAGAGATTACAGTAAGTACTTTGTACTTTGTTTACTGCACAGTACTTTGCAGGTTATTTAATCCTCAAATTATTTAATTAACGATTTGCACTACTTGTTCCTGTTAAGTAAAATAGCACTTTGTTGTTTGAACTGTTTGAGATGATGCAAGTTGTTTTTGTTATACTAAATACAAACTTTTAAAAACATTTATGATTATGTCAGTTTAATATACTATGAATCAGCTGCATCAGTTATGTGAAATATTGAAATGACATCTGGTGACTTGACTAGGACTCGAAGTTTAAGACTTGGGACTTGACTTGAGACTTGCTTGTATTGACTTGAGACTTGACTTGAGACTTGCTTGTATTGACTTGGGACTTGACTCGTGACTTGATTGTTAAGACTTGAGACTTACTTGTTACTTGCAACTTAGTGACTTGTTCCCATGTCTGCTAGCTGGACAGGTAGATTGAGGCGACAGTACGGAAGTGTAGGAGTAAACCTGAAAGAAGAAGCTGAGGTGCAGAATAGAAGTGCTGCCCTATTTAAGGTGGAAATGGTGAATTACTGAAAGCAGTGTTTTATTTTTTGCTGTTTTTTTTAATGGCGTATTTGATGAAAAATGTTTTATATTGAATTCAATGAAATAATTGTCCTGTAAAAAGTCTATCGCTTAGAAGAATCCTGTTTAAATGGATCACGTGACGTCAGCGGGTCACAGCAGCAGCAGCAGCTATAAAAGGATGGGTAGCTGGATATGTTTTTCGTTTATGGTGGCTAAAGGAAAAACAGGAGTTCGTCTTAAGACAGCAAGTAGATCCGACGCACAGTCATCCACAACTTTAACAACGAGGATTAAAGGATTAAAAGTGACTACCTGCCACAGGCTTTGCTCTCATTGGTCTCACTGACCACAGCCTGTGAATCGCGTACTTGGCTAATTTGCATACGATCGCGCTCTTATTCCACAAACGGAAGCGGATTCTCCGACAGAGGACATATGGCGGCTCTTTTTGCGTAGTGGTGCCAGTTTTCTTGTTTGTCTGAGCTAAATATTCACTTATCTGCTCGTTCATATGCCATAAACCATAAACAAAACACGTCAGCTTTGTATACAAAGGCCTAAAAAGTGTATTACTGCAATAGCTTCCTGTCTGAGCAGCAAGAATCCCACCTCGGACTACTTTTACAAGGTGGAGAAAGAGCAAAGCGGATCTACCGTCAGTGTCATAGGCTGGAAGTTCACAGACAGGCTAAAGAAGCTAGCACCTCATTTTGAAGGTGATCGTAAAGGAGAAAATGACCACCAGATTTAAATCTCCCCAATTAGTTCATGTTAACATTAGCAACATTAGCATGTGCCCAAACACCACAACTGAATATATACAGTATCTCACAAAAGTGAGTACACCCCCCGCATTTTTGTACAAGCTGTACACAGACTACTTTACATTGTATCAAGGTGCCATATCTTCAGTGTTGTTCCGTGAAAACATGTAATAAAATATTTATAAAAATGGGAGGGGGTGTACTCACTTTTGTTAGATACCGTATAAGCTGCCATTTACAAACATAACCACAAGAGGGTGATATCCATCTATGAACACGACCAATAGTGTATTGGACTCAAGTGAAGCTCTGAGAATGTTCTACTGAATATGTAGCAGATCATCTGTGTAAATTAATGTAGACACATGAATGTTCTTTTTAAAAAATCGACAAATTCCAAAATATGG
>JAMWET010005301.1:0-28374 GCA_024036415.1 Prochilodus magdalenae
AACCGTTTAGCAATGCATTAGCAACAACCTAGCAACACCTAGCAACCGTTTAGGAATACATTAACAACCACCTGGATTACGCTAGCAACCGCCTAGCAACACCTTAGCAACCTCCTGGTATACCCTAGCAACACCCTAGCAACTGTTTAGGAATTCATTAGCAACCACCTGGGTTACCCTAACAACCTAGCAACACCTTAGCAACCACTGGGGATACCCTAGCAACCACCTAGCAACACCTTAGCAACTACTTGGGAAACCCTAGCAAACACTTAGTAACACCTTAGCAACCACTTGGGTTACTCTAGCAACCATTTGGCAACACCCTAGCAACCGTTTAGAAATACATTAGCAACCACCTGGGTTACCCTAACAATAGCCTAGCAACACCTTAGCAACCACTTGGGATACCCTAGCAACCACCTAGCAACACCCTAGCAACCGTTTAGAAATTCATTAGCAACCACCTGTGTTACCCTAACAACAACCTAGCAACACCTTAGCAACCTCCTGGGATACCCTAGCAACCACCTAGGAACCACCTGGATTCCCCTAGCAACCGCCTAGCAACACCATAGCAACCTCCTGGGATACCCTAGCAACAACTTAGCAACCACCTGTTATACCCTAGCAATACCTTAGCAACCACCTGGATTATGCTAGCAACCACCTAGCCACAGCCTAGCAACCGTTTAGGAATACATTTGCAACCACTTGGATTATCCTAGCAACCACCTAGGAGCTACTTGGGAAACCCTAGCAACCGCTTAACACCTTAGCAACCACTTGGGATACCCTAGCAACCACCTAGCAACACCCCAGCAACTGTTTAGGAATACATTAGCAACCGCCTAGCAACAGCTAGCAACCACTTGGATTACCCTAGCAACACCTTAGCAACCTCCTGGGATACCCTAGCAATACCTTAGCAACCACCTGGATTCTCCTAGCAACCGCCTAGAAACACCTTAGCAGCATCCTGGGATACCCTAGCAACACCTTAGCAACATCCTGGGATAACCTAGCAAAACTTTAGCAACCACCTGGATTACCCTAGCAACCACCTCGCAATACCCTAGCAATCGTTTAGGAATACATTTGCAACCACCTGGGTTACGCTAGCAACAACTTAGCAACACCTTAGCAACCACTTGGAATTCCCTAGCAACCACTTAGTAACACCTTAGCAACCACCTGGGTTACCCTAGCAACCACCTAGCAACCATTTAGGAATACATTAGCAACCACCTGTGTTATCCTAGAAACCACCTAGTAACACCTAGAAACCTCTTGGGATACCCTAGGAACACTTTAGCAAACACCTGGATTACCCTAGCAACGGCCATAACAACACCTAGCAACCACTTGGGTTACCCTAACAACAACCCAGCAACACCTATCAACCACTTCGGTTGCCATATCAATCGCCTAACAACATATTAGCAACCACCTAGTATATCAGAGTAACTCCCTAGAAACACCTCAGCAATCACATGTTATACCATGGTAACCAAAAAGTAACATTCTAGCAATTACCTGGGATGCCACAGCAACTGCCTAGCAACACCATAGCAACCACCTGGGAAATCAGAACAACCACTTAGCAGTAAGTGTGAGCTGCTTAAGCTGCTGAATGGCTCTGCATGTTCTTCAGGAAAGACACTTCTCTAGTTTATTCTGTTCTTTATTTTATTGTTCTTTTCTGATGAAGTGATAAATCTTATTCACTGATAAAGTGACCGCTACTGTGTCCAGCCTTGAACAGCCTGTCTCTGAATATGGTAGTGATGGGGGCGGAGCTTACAGTCTCGTTAGATGTTTTTAATAATTGTTTATTTGTTCTAACATGTCATTCCTACCCCAAAGATCAGTTTCAGTGTATGTACATATTTTATATTACAGGTTATTACAGATTTCCACCATGATGGTGTTGGTGTTTCAGTTACCTAGCTGATCCTTTAATGTTAGAACTGAAAGATATTTGTAACTAATAAAGAGTGTAAATGAATCTGTTACAGGACAGTTCTTCAGCCTCCTCTACCTCATTCATCACTGATCAGTTTCTGATCACCGGACTGCTGTTGTTCTCATGGTAGTGTGTGGTGCATCAGCCACTCACCTGCTGGTCTCACTCAGATTTAAACATATGGTGATAATTATCTTTAATCTCCACCAACAGCTGAGGTCAGTGTTTGACCTTCAGAGCAGCTCATCTCTCCATTTCCCAGAACCATCAGCTCAGTCAGACAACAACAGTCTGATTACAGGTTGACTGGTTGATATGCTTCATTCTAAAAACTGTAGCTCAGTGTGTTAACGGATCTCAGCTTGAAATACACATTGGAGTTCGTCCATGGATCTTGATGAACTTGGATGAACACAAGCTACAAATAAAAACTCCACCGTTCAAGTTCACCAGTAAACGCTGCTTTGAGTCTTTATGCTGATGTTGGTGTTTGAAGTTTTAGTTTATCTTCATGCTGATATTTAGAAATAGGATTTTAACAGAGTTGGTTTAGCACTGTTAAGTCTGACTGGGTTAAGGTTAGGGGATGTTAGTATTAAGAGATTAAACTCTACATGATTAAACTCTACATACTCTACAGCTCCCACCATATTTATATAGACCACTGAAGTGGTGCGACATTCTGTAGTCCGGGTCAAAGCAGGATTTCTCTACGGGCAAAATGAATGAGGGCTTTCAAAAAATCACCATTCTTTCTTGGAGGTCTCCTCTCGGTGAAGAGAGGGACAAGAGAGAGAGAAACCTTGTGGTGAAAGGAGTGTATAATAATGACACTGAATAAAGTTACAACACAATAAATAACCTGTTGTGTTTCAGTACATGTGTAATGACCTTTTTAATATGTAAATGGTAAAGTCATAATGGAATGAAATGAAAAATGTTGTGATAAAATGTAAATATTGTAAATGATATTTAAAGAGAATGTTTTGGAGAGCATGTGTCTCAGGAACAAAGAGCATGCAGAGCTAAAAGTCAGGTGAGTTTTACTTAACAGATCAACAGTAAAGTACAACAGCAAAATCCAATCACACATAGATAGATAGATAGATAGATAGATAGATAGATAGATAGATAGATAGACAGTAATATAAATAATTTATCAGTGCAAAAAGTGTAAACAGTACAGAATGGAGTAGAATAATACAATATAAATAGAAGTAGGGCATTTAGGAGGGAGTGTGTGCAGAGAAGGGGGTGTGTCCATTGGAGTGACCGGAATGAAAGAGTGTCCAGAGTTTTTCATTTCCTGAACTGAGAGGAGTTGAACAGTCTTATGGCCTGAGGGACAAAAGACTTCCTGAGTCTGTCTGTGGAGCAGGACTGGGACAGCAGTCTGCCACTGAATGAGCTCCTCTGCCTGATGATCGTGCTGTGCAGAGGATGGTGAACATTGTCCATGATGTTCAGCAGCTTGTTGAGGGCTCTCCTCTCTGCCAGTGGTGTTAAGGACTCCAGCTCTAGTCCCAGCACAGAACCAGCTTTCCTCACCAGCCTGTCGAGTCGTCCAGCATCCCTCCTGCTGATACTGCCTCCCCAACACACCACAGCGTAGAAGAGGACGCTGGCCACCACAGACTGGTAGAACATCAGCAGGAGTTTCTGGCAGATCCTGAAGGACCCCAGCCTCCTGAGGAAGTACAGTCTGCTCTGTGCCTTCTTGTAGACTATGTCAGTGTTTACTGACCAGTCCAGCCTCTCGTCCAGGTGCACACCAAGGTATTTGTAGGACCTGACCACCTCCACATCGACCCCCTTGATGGAGATTGGCTGCTGAGAGGGCCTGGACCTTCTGAAGTCTATACACATCTCCTTGGTTTTGGTGATGTTCAGCTTCAGATGGTTGGTAGTGCACCCACTCCACAAAGTCCTCAACCAGGCTTCTGTACTCCCTCTCCTACCATTACGCACACACCCCACGATTGCAGTGTCATCAGAGAACTTCTGCATGTGGCATAACTCCGAGTTGTGCTTGAAGTCCGATGTGTACAGGGTGAACAGGACTGGAGAGAGAACAGTCCCCTGTGGTGCTCCTGTGCTGCTGATCACCGTATCAGAGGAGCAGTCCCTGATCCTGACATGTTGTGGTCTCCCGGTGAGGTAGTCAGTGATCCAGGTGACCAGGTGCATGTCCACCTCCATCTTCATCAGCTTGTCTCTCAGTAGTAGGGGCTGAATGGTGTTGAAGGCACTGGAGAAGTCGAAGAACATGACCCTCACAGCACCACCCCCCTTGTCCAGATGAGAGTGAGCTCTGTGTAGAAGATAGAGGATGGCATCTTCCACTCCCACCTTCTCCCGGTACGCAAACTGCAGTGGGTCCTCAGCATGGTGGACCTGAGGTCTGAGGTGGTTCAGCAGCAGTCGCTCCATGGTCTTCATCACGTGAGATGTCAAAGCAACCGGCCTGTAGTCATTCAGCTCCTTCGGGTGTGCCTTCTTGGGGACTGGAATGAGGCAGGTTATCTTCCACATGGCAGGAACCCTCCCGAGACGTAGACTCATGTTAAAGACATGCTGGAGGGGCTCCCCCAGTTGGGCAGCACATGCCTTAAGCATTCTGGGGCACACTTTGTCTGGGCCGGCCGCCTTCCTGGGGTGTAGTCTCCTCAGCTGTCTCCTGACTTTGTCTGCCGTGAAGGTTGGGGGACAGTGGGAACTGTGGGAGTTGCTAAATAATAAAGGGGCAATGGAGGTCATAGATGGAGAGACAGGTAAGGGACGAAAACCAGGAAATCAAACAGACCCATGAACAAAACCAAAAGGAGTAATCCAAGAGAGTCATCAGATAAACAAAAGGAGAGTCAAAGACCAGAGAGGCAAACAGTCAGGCAACCAAAACAAGGGCATGATCAAAGAGAGAGAGAGAGAGAGAGAGTCAGAACCAGAGACAGCAACAAGACAGGCAAGAGAGAAACGCTCAGTGAATCAAACGGGTTTGGTAAAACTTCACAATGTGTGTTTGTGTGAGGGGTGTAAATGCAGCATGGGGAATGAGCAGGAGGTGTGTGTAATCAGTACTCCAGTGAGGCTGAGTGTGAGTATGAGGTGTGATTGGGTGATTGGGGACATGTGAGGGTGACGTCATTGGGTAGTGCACTCTGGGAAATGGAGTTCGGAAGATCGGCAGTGTCAGGAAAGTCCGGAGGCGAGGCAATATGTAGCTGAACAATTTTTCAGCCTCCTGTACCTTTATCATTTATCACTGGTTATGACCTATAGTTAGATTAACTTGAATCTAATTCTATTCCTTGTGTAATGTACCAGCACCAAATAAAATAACTCCATTACATTAAATTGATTATTTTGTAATTACCCCATTCTGAGGAGCTTACTGCACAGTTGTCCTTAAGTAGCATGAATATTTAACTTTTATACTTAATTATTTTCTCAAAATACTCATGATTTTATATATTTTATATTCTTATGTATTCAGAGCCTCTGAGCTAGCAATTACTGAGCTATATCCAAATGGGTACTCTTTACTGTGGGTGCTGTTCATAAGGCTACATGACACCTACATAAGCTTGTCATGACAACTGACATGATCTTGTACAGACACGTCTTAATTGTACAGAGAGACATTAAACCATTAATACTAAATAATACATACAGGTTTTGGAGCATATGCTATGGTCCAGACAATGTCAGGAGGGTTTGGTGTTGCTTATTTCAAATCACATTCTGCACATGGTAAAAGAGTCACAGTAATGATAATTTATTTTAATATAAAAACTACATTTCTCAGTTTAAATACTTGATATGTTGTCTTTCTAATGTGTTAATAATATAGGATTGTATTGACAGTACCCAGTCAAGGAATCTCCAAATTGACCTATACTCTATATAGATAACATTCAGAGGCTATTTCTGATATTTTGCACCATTGCAGAATGACATATTTGGAGTTAAATGTGGCTGTCATGTTATAGGTACTTTAGCACCTGTAAAAAAGACCAAATATTTTTAGAAAAATATTTTAGGATTTCTCATATGGATATTACTACATTATTAAAGATCTGGCATTGTTCCAAACAACAAAAGCTCATATAGGAAACCTTTTCTTTCACCTTCCCTTCTTTACTAAATGTGCTTGTTACTTTATTTGTAAAGTGAATAAAAAAAAAATATATATATATACAAGAAATAATTTACTCAAGTTACTCGCACTTCTGAAAAATAAGTATTTCCTCATACACCCTGTGTGCATTGTAAGATTGCCCTACTCCCAACACTCGATCCAACTAATCCACTAATTAACAAAACCGAATTAAAATGGTTGTGTTTTGGCAGAAACCACTACAATGTGCAATGTAGGGGTGTCCTCCAAGACCTGTGTCAGGAATCACTGCCCTAGAAGTAAGGGAGAAACAAAAGCGGCCACCTGCTGGCCAAAGCTCAGATAGCATGGTCATTGTTAGCCAGTTACCCTCATTTTTTACCACCGGCTCCTGGAATGGCGAGGAGACAATATAGCCTGCTGGTCCAAGTTGAAGTATCATGCTAATCATCACTGCATTTTAAAGTTACCTGTGTCTCCTGTGCCGCGCTGTATTTTATATATACTGTTTAAACAGTTGTGTTTTTTTAGGTCAAAACAACTCTGACTAAAATTTTAATTAATTTAATCTTGAAAACTGCCAGTGACTAAATAAAAAAAACACAGTTGTATATAATTTCTAAGTGAGTATATTTCTAAGTATATTTCTAAGTGAAAACATGGACCAAATTTTAATGCATATCAACATGTTAATACACAATTATTGTTAATTTGCTGGATGAAGTAATAAATTATATCAATTTCACATTGATACATTGATATGATATGGTATGGTGAATGGTATTCTATCATGTGGCCCAAAAGGAAATACAGTGTGGTAAGACTGAAGAGAAATCATAATGTATAGTTTAAATATTTAATCAGTTTGAGTACACTGTTACGTTACAGAACAAAAAACAACTGTAGTACAAAATGCATCACTGTTTTGAAGTACCTGACCAGCTCCCTTTATCCTCCACTTTGCAGACTTCCCATGTGCAATCTTAGTAAACAGTCCTGTGAAACTCTAGCGTCAGTTTTTCAAACAGCAAACTTGTCTCTGAAAGAACTGGACCTCCGTGACAATGACATGCAGGATTCAGGAGTGAAGCTTATCTCTGCTTGACTGAGGAGTTCAAATTGTAAGCTGGAGAAACTTGGGTGAGTTTTTAACTAAATATTGAATTGTAAACGTTTATCTCAGATCAACTATGTCAGTAAATTACTTTTAGAGATTAAAGGGAGAACAAGACTTGTACAGTATGCAGTTTAGGAAATAATGTCATAGGTGATAGCTACAATTAATAATGAGAGCTTCTGTAAAATGTGTGAACAACAAATTGGTCATATAGCTCAGACAATGTTCAGCAAAAAATACGTTTTTCAACATGTGTGCAGGTTCTGCCGGGTTACCCAAGACCCGTTTCAGTCTCAGGAAGTTCTAATTAGTCTAATTAGTTCATAAGTCTAATTACGTAGAAGGTCTAAAGTCATGTGTCCTGGTGTCCAGGTGAACTGACTGACTGCACTGTGTCAGACTTGAATGACGTATGTCCTCTTTCTGCATAGATCATAGAAGGCCAGTTGCTGTTGACCACATGGTGATTTCTACTGGTCCATAGACAAAGTAGTGTTCCTCCACCTACTAACTGGTTACTGAGCTTTAGATTACAGATGATGGAGGTTTATGTAAACTATGTATGCAGTGTGTCGTAAGCAGATTGTTATCGACAACCCAACACCACCCTTCGACTGGAGTCACAGGTTGATTCCCTCTTGACCTTAACTTAACCTCCCATATGTGTTGTTTTCAGTGTCTTCATGATGATTCATCACTGTAAAAATGTTAAGTTAATAGAAGTCTAAGTTGTAAATCACTGTGTCTGTATGTTCAGGTTTGAGCTGAAGTCCACAGGATCACAAATACTAACTCGTGGAGGAAGTTTTATACAGAGCTAGATGAGCGTACACCGCGACTGCTGGCTGTCTCCAGACAGAAGGCTGCACAGACTGGCAGAACGGCTGGAGCTCTGAGGAGTGCCTTTAGTGCCTATGAGGTTCTGGTATGTGACATCACCTTTTAGTATTAAACTAAAATATTACACAGCTGAGTTTTCTTTTTCTATTGTTCCTTCTGTTTCTTCTTTTTCATCTGCTCATCTGCTACTTCTGCTGCCGCTTTTTCTAGTCTTCCTTCTCTTCCTCTGCTGCTGCTGATCCTGTTTCTCCTGCTGCTGTCTGTCTGCTTCTGCAGTTGGTACTTATTCTTCTGTTTGTGCTTCTTTCTATTTCTCTCCGTCACTCATCATTTTCAGTGTGTCTCTTTACAGGAGCAGTTTGATGTTAACCACCGACGTAATGCTGAGCTTCTAGACCTCCCTGTGTATCTACGTGAAGATGACTCTAGGTTTGGAATGAAAGTTGTCAGATATGTAACTTCATCTGATCTTATATTGTTTCATTGTAGAGTTACTTTGTGTCACTTCTGATCCACACACCATTAAAAATCATCCTCATACTTTACACTTTAAAATAATTAAATACATCTTAAATATTTGAAACCGATTCCCCAGTACCACTGTGTCTGAGACACTTGTACTGGTTCTCTGTTGGAAGGAGAGTTGGAGGAGACAGAATGGTGGAGAGAAATGCTACACAGGATGTTTATTGTATTGTATATGTGCACGCCCCCTGCCCCCCCCCCCCCCCCCCCCCCCCCCCCCCCCCCCAGACAGAACGAGATGATGAACCAGATGTCTCTGACCTGGCAGTAGCTCTTCTAAGTCCCCTTGTTCAGTTTAGTCCTGCCAGGATTACCATTGTACTGGAAGGTGACATTGTTCTGAATGAGCTTCCTTATTTGGCTGATGGTTTCCTCATGATGTTTGGTTTATACCTCCACTATCCAAAAGAGCTGACCCACACATTCAGCTTCATCCAGAAAGTCATCATGGGCTTAAATGACTTCAGACCACCATCACCCAGGATACTGAATCTAAAAATGATCTGCTGGTGAAGGTGTAACAAGCAGGAAATGGGCTGCTTCTGGATGGAGCTGGTTGATTTTTTTTTTTTTTTTTGGCTGTCATCCTCTTTTTTTTTCCTTTCTCTCTCTTAAGCTCCCTATTACAACGTGTATTCAGCTAATGTTTTGGTTGAGCATGTATGGCATGTTGGTTCTATGAAGTTCTAATGTGATGTGATGGGGGGTGAGCACTTTGCTGTGATCCAGATTATAATGAGGAATGTGGTCTGACTGTTAAAGGAGCTAGATTTACTGTTAGTTAAACCTGGTTTGTAGTTTTACTAGATTCTAGAGCTGCTTCTTTAAATACGTAGTAGGTTCCAAATATCATTGACCGTTTACAGTGTAATTATTTTAATAAGTGTGTTTTATTATTGTTAAAGTGGTCCAAAAAAAAAATACAGATATATATACCAAATATCCCCTTTCTGTGTGTATTTGTAAAGAGGTCTATCGGTTTATTTATTTTATCTTCTTTTTTGTTTTAAAAATAGGAATGGGAGCCTGAAAAGTGAAGCTCTCTTTTTTTTTACCTAATTGACTTCTTTAAACATGCTTACATTCTGCTGAAAGTTCAGTTTTGTTTATTGAGTACAGTAAAGGAGCACACAGTATCACTGGCTTGTATCCTGTCTGGGTATTATGGACATGTTCTAGTATCGTTAATATTAAATGATTATGTTAACAGATTTGTTTCCTGGTTTATTTTAAGTTTTGTGATGGTATATATTTGAGTTATGTTTACTTTATTAGATTTATACACAATTTTATTATTTGAGAATCATGTAAATGTTAGTAAAGTTTGAGTTGTGTTACATTTATTTAGTATACAGGAAAACATTCAAATATAAGTATTCTGTATATTTTTATAGTTATTTTTTAGTATGTGTAAAATATTTAAGTTTTATTGAACCAAATTTATTTAACTCAAAAGTCTGAAAGAGGGCATGGCGACCTGACGAGACCAGATTCGAACAGGTGAACCAATGAGCTACCACTCAACTTAAACCGAACCATGTTCTCATTCTTTTCCTTTGGCTCAGCTCAGCTCGGCTCACTTACACTCCGCCCTTCAGGAAGATGCGGCGGGAAGCTGAGGCTTGAGCTCGGTATGATTACCGCTGGGGATTCTGGGGCTTTGAGCTTTTTTGACCTGGGCCCACCAGCTTCTCTACTGCACTGCCCAGGAACCCTGCTGGTGGCTGACCTCTTACAATATCAGTTTGACAGTAGGAATTAATAATGGATCTGACGATCCCTAAAGTTATTGTACTTGTGTATTTGAAATATTAAAATGATGTAAGTATATCTATAATATACTGAAAAGTGTAATACAGTATGTTCATATATATTGTACTACAGATATTTTAGTAAAACAGGAACTAGAAGTGTATTTTAATTCTAATGTAAACATCTGAAGTTCTGAGTACATTTATAATACAGTGTATAACATTGTATAACAGTGATGAAGTTTAAAAACCTATTAAATATATTTTAAGTACATGTGAAACATGGATTTAACATATTTACATATACAGTAGTACGTTTGAAATCTCCCAGAGTATATTTAATTTAGTTCACATTTTTTGCCCAGTTAAGTATGTATATCACAGTTAAAGTTATATTCTGTGTGGTTTTGTTCTATTAAAGTTTGATTAG
Source organism: Prochilodus magdalenae (assembly GCA_024036415.1). Taxonomy (NCBI): domain Eukaryota; kingdom Metazoa; phylum Chordata; class Actinopteri; order Characiformes; family Prochilodontidae; genus Prochilodus; species Prochilodus magdalenae. Next base: position 10,747 of record JAMWET010005301.1, read on the forward strand.
TACAAACAGATGTTCAGCTTTAGCAGTCTGTAAGTACACTGATCATCAGTACAGATGCAGGTACACTTTCGTACGCAGCTGTATTATCTGTATTAGGATGGGGAATGTCTCATGTGTATGTGTGTATGAGATTTTAGAGGTTTCACACTTCTTACACTAGAGGGAGACATACACCAGGAGAGGAGTCAGGTGAACCAGGAAGTGAGACAAAACTGAAAGTAAAGACGAAGATGAAGATCCCGTTAGAGCATCAGAGGAGATTCCAGAAGGAGAGGATTTGAGACGGTAGGCTTTAAGATCATTAGTAATCTGGTATGTTGTAGATTATCTAGTAGTTTAACAGGTAAAGTCGTGTGGTTGTATCTGTTGTTGGTTCTTTAAGGTAACTCTGTGGGGGAGTATATTCTAAACCGGTCTACAAGACGGCTGACTCTGAAACACTGAAACTACAGAGCAGACACAGCACACAGTATTTACAGTCCGTGTATGTGGTGTGTGATGAGAATGTAGAAACAGGTTGTTGGAGTCGTTTACCAGATGAATCCAGGGAAAGCTGCTGGTTTGGCTGAGGTTCTTATAAATGTTGCTGCAGAGACAATCTCAGGCCTGTAGCTGACACTGATGAATCAGTTTTCATCATTATAGATCTGTCCTGCTGGTGGTTGTGCGGGGTAATAGACATTGTTTTACAAACAGCTCGGTGAACTAATTTTTTCTTTACCTCTTACCTTTTTTATGGTAAATTAGTTTAGTAATATCTGACTTAGTTTATTGTCTACAATAAAGTCTCTGTGCATTTAAAACCTGCAAGACAATAACTATCAGGGATTCTTGTAAAACGCACTGAATTAGCTTCTTTAACAACTTACTCTAAAACATTAGGGATTTAAACATGCTGGGCTGGTAAGACTCACATTAGCACCTATTTAAGAGAATATAAATCGGTTTCTGATTGACCCAGAGTGACCTTCACCCACCTTCAGTATTATACTCTCTTAAATGCTTATTCTCTCTGTGCACCTGGATCTGCCTGGATTAACCTGGATTAACCTCTCAACTATTATAAATTTATTAGGTATCGACTTATGCTGTAGTAACATCAAGTTGATTATAACCCCTGATTCAGTTTCCTGTTCATGCTTTAACTGTGAAACTCCTCACAGGGATCAGAGAGCTGTGTGTCCAGTGTTCTGATGTGTCTGTGAAGGCTGAAGACCCCATGATGGATCCCCATCACTTCAACAGTGGAGGAGAAACCTCTGACTCAAAGTGAGTTACACTCTATTACTAATTTTAAAGATATCAGAGTTTTACACTAGTTACTAAGGCTGATCTGCTTCAGACCCAGTTATACATCATATGTTGTCTATATTACTGTAGTAATTTATACCATTCATTTAGATTTGATCTTCGTTACTGACCAAAATATACACAGTTACATTTAGTACACGTGAGACACACATGTCTAATTGGTCCACATCAAAAGCAGATCCTCACATTAGTGATGTTGCAGGTTTACTCATATTTGGTGAATGGAGTTGGGAGGTGAATTAATGGAGGTGATTTTTAGGAAATCAAGAGAATAAACTAGATTAATTTTACCACTGAATGTTTAGTAACACATTTACTCGTGATAATACGTATAACAGTACTCTGCACTGCACTGTACTCTTCACTGCACTGTACTGTATGTATTTATTTTGTTGACATGTATAAAAATAGTTGTTCTGCCAGCCTTACACTGACATACCCAAACTGGGATAGCAGGATGTAAATTGATTATGAAGTGGTGTTACTTCAGCGAAGCTGTTCAGAGGTGTTGCCTTATGAGAGAGTTTATATACTAGCTAGTGTGTTCATGGTAAAGCGATGCAAAATAATCAAGTTTGAACAAGGCTTGATAGTGGAATACCCTGACTGGGCTCATGCGGGAAAATGTTCCCTTTCTATTGAACTCAAATATGCTGGAGTGAATATGCTGCTTGAACCAGATTTGGACAACTTCAGCTGAAGACACTGTGCATAATCCTGCTGGAATATCCCATCATTGTGGGGCTACATGAAGGACTGTCAGCAAATATCAATACAAAAACACCGCTCACACTCTTATTGAACCACCACCAGCCTGCAGGGTGCCTTTGATAATAGCTGGGATTCATGGCTTCATAGAGTCTACACCACACACAAACCCTCCAATCAGCCTTTTGATGACTTTTGGTGTGTTGGTGTACAGTGCTGTTCCTGCAGGTGCACTGTCGTAGCTATAGGTGATTCATGATTTCATTTTTGCACAACATCATTCCATTCCTCAGTAGTTTTCACTGAGTACCATTTCAAATGTTCCGTTGTTATCCTGTGTAAATGATTACCCAATAATCCACATCAGTGATCAGTGAACATGAATTTAACGCTCCATCTGTAGTAGCAGATGTCAGATGTAGAAGTTTATAATACCCATATTAAATTCATTTTCTTCCATCTCCACATCACATTCCAGACTGCAGACATTCGGAGCTGGTCCTCCAGGTCACGGATATGTGTATATGAACAGCGCCAACTCAGCGTATCCACCTCCATATTCCAGTATTGAAAGACTCAGTGACCTGAGGTGAGTCACTACCACAACATGAAGGTTAGTTTCACCAGGTCTCCCAGGAGTTTTGCTTTTCCCACATGTGGACCACATATCCACTTGAATGCAAATGTTTATGACACAACATGATATATTCGTTATACTATATGTGTGTGCTGGGCTGGACTGGGCTGAATAATGGTACAAGCTGAGCCCTGGTCACTAATGATCTCCACATGTGTGTTTCTACCGCCCCTCTACATTAGCAGTTGTCTGATCTAGCTGTCTTTTAAACTCTTTCTCTAAAATCACATTTCTAGACTGCAGACACCGCTGGGTTATGCGCCTATGAAGACCAATAACTCAGTGCCTCCTTATTTCAGTAATGAAGGAACCACAACTGACCTGAGGTGAGATATTACCACAACATGATACTGAATTTCTGCTGGCAAGCTTTTTTTGGCACTTGTACCACATCTGTGCTTCTTCCTACCACAGAAATGTTAGTTCTGTGTACTTCCACATTAAGATGTTTTTAGTTGAGGTTGTTTATTTTTAGTGCAGTACACAAACTGTTTATGTAATGGTTTACATTGTTGAAATGTTGTAGGTAGTGAAGTATGTTTATTACGAATACCGGGCTGTTTTTAACATTCATGTGACTGAGTGATGTCAGACTGCCAACCTTGAGACCATTGTCAGTTACACGACAACCAGACAACACAATTGCTTTAAGCTCCTCTGTTAAAACAGTTGGGAGCTTTTGATGAATTTATCTAAACCATCATGATGGGTAATTTGAGTGCCTGGTAATATAATGAATGAACTCATGAAGAATCAAAAAGGTCATACAGAGTGTAGTACAGCAGTTTCAGCTGTGTATTTGACGAGGCAGCAATGTTAATGCACGTGGAAAGGGAGATTAATAAGAAGATGACTTACTAAGCTTTCTGATGTAGCTGTGTGTATATAGATATCTATATATTATACTCTTATTCTTGTTTCTCTACATCCCATTTCTAGACTGCATACACACAGAGCACACTATCCAGAGCCCAGCTGTGTGTCTATGGAGAGCGACTCTATGTATCAACTTCCTGGTTTCAGCATTGACCTGAGGTGAGAAAGTATTGTAACATGGTGGTGAACACATATATACATCTTACTGAGACCTATAGCTTATTTTGAGTAACAGGCAATTTGAAGGCAGTTTAAAAAGGAAACAGAAGATGTCGGATCTGGAGGTAACATTGTGCAAATTATCCTCAGGGTCACAGAGGAGTTTGAGCTACCTCCTCCCGAATAGAGAGTAGATGTTGGGGCCGTCCCATGTCATATGCATTAAAGTCCCCATAGTCCCATATAGACAGAACGTACAGTAAGGGGGGGGGGACCTTAAACCCTTAAATGGCAAAAAGATTAAGAATGTGCAAATGGAGATGAACAAGAAGATGGTGAAGATCACAGACTCATAAGCAATGAAGTTGTGAATATTACAGAAAAGGAGATGTAAAAATAATAGCTCAGTGTCTCTAAAACTGTGCTATAAATGCTGATCAGTCATGTTTAAGGTTAAGTAAGTGTGAATAATGTCTTTCATTTGATTTTTATCTTTGTTGTTGAGATCAATTTACCTACAGCATGTTCTCCACATCACATTTATAGACCTCTGACATTCAGAGCTGAACCTGCAGAGCCCAGCTGTGTGTCTATGAAGAGCAACAACTCAATGTATGAGCCTCCTCGTTTCAGTAATGAGAGAACCAGTACTGACCTGAGGTGAGACACAGGCTCAACTGTCTGGTTTTTAGAGAGTTTTTTTAGAATGCATTGTTTTGTACATTGAAGCATTAGCTGGTCCACTTATGTTTGAGACCTTCGTTCCGGCAAATACAGTCAGCTTCCTAATGTAGCTCTGCTTGTATTGATATCTGTTTTTAACTCTTTGTTTTTTTTTTTAATTTTGTCACACTTTCAGACTGCAGACATACAGAGCAGAACCTCCAGAACCCAGCTGTGTGTCTATGAAGAGCAACATCTCAATGTATGAGCCTCCTCGTTTCAGTAATGGCAGATCCAGTACTGAGCTGAGGTGAGACACTATTTAAATATGGACCACTTCTGTACTTCTTACTGCCAGTGACACAAACATTATAGACACACACATTGTGCTTTGTCTGTCTGGAAGTACTGAGTCTAACTTCTTTCAGTCATAAATGGAAATCAGCTCAAAAGATGAGGGAGATTAGCATGCGGGACATATGAAGTAGTATGATAGAGCTCATCACCAGCTTCGACAGCCTTGATTGGAATTTATCTGGTTCAGAGTAAAGTTGGTAGAAAGTACAGCATATTTTTTATTTTTTATTGTGACACAAACAATAATTAAAGAAAATGTTCAATCCCCCAGAAAAGTACATTGTAGAGACATGTTTTGCATAATTACAGCTGCAAATCTTTCTGTAGTGGTTTTTTTTTCTTGCTTGCCCAGAAGGTTAAAGTCAGGAGACTGAAGGCTGGAGATGTTGGAGTAGTTTATTTCAAGGCGTTGCAGTTTTCTCGTAGCTCCTGAAATACATGAAATACATTAAAATACCCAAAGTCCCATATGGACTGTACAGTAAGCCTGAGAACTTAAATGTCTTACTGTGGGTGTCAGGTAACCTCCATGGCAGAAAACATGTGATATTTTGTGATTTTAGCACTAATCAAAGTTTGCAAGAGAAGAATATAGAATGCCTGGGTATCCCATAATGAGCAACCAAATTCTCAGAACAACTTAATTAATATGAAGAACACACAGTAGAGTTTACATATTTGTACATATAGGCAAGGCAAGGCAAGTTTATTTGTATAGCACTTTTCATACACAAGGACAATTCAAAGTGCTTTACATAAAAGGGAGAAAATACAAAGAAATAAAATAAAAACAAAACAAAAGCAAAGTAAATAATTTAAAAATCATTGAAATATAATAAATAACGCTAATCATTAAAATGATTAAATAAAAAATTAATAAAAGTAAGTATAAGAATGAGGAATAAAAAGTGTTGTTACAGGACATATAGCAGCCTTTTAAAATAGGCAGGAAGATTAGGAATGTGCAAATGGAGATGAACAAGAAGATGGTGAAGATCACAGACTCATAAGCAATGAAGTTGTGAATATTACAGAAAAGGAGATGTAAAAATAATAGCTCAGTGTCTCTAAAACTGTGCTATAAATGCTGATCAGTCATGTTTAAGGTTAAGTTAGTGTGAATAATGTCTTTCATTTGATTTTTATCTTTGTTGTTGAGATCAATTTACCTACAGCATGTTCTCCACATCACATTTATAGACCTCAGACATTCAGAGCTGAACCCGCAGAGCCCAGCTGTGTGTCTATGAAGAGCAACAACTCAATGTATGAGCCTCCTCGTTTCAGTAATGAGAGAACCAGTACTGACCTGAGGTGAGACACAGACTCAGCTGTCTGGTTTTTAGAGAGTTTTTTTAGAATGCATTGTTTTGTACATTGGAGTATTAGCTGGTCCACTAATGTTTGTGACCTTCGTTCCGGCAAATACAGTCAGCTTCCTGATGTAGCTCCGCTTGTACTGATATCTGTTTTTAACTCTGTTTTTTTTTTCATTTTGTCACACTTTCAGACTGCAGACATACAGAGCAGAACCTCCAGAGCCCAGCTGTGTGTCTATGAAGAGCAACAACTCAATGTATGAGCCTCCTCGTTTCAGTAATGAGAGAACCAGTACTGAGCTGAGGTGAGACACTAACACAACACAACTGTAAGTTTTGAAGGATGATTTTCCAGAAGCATAATTTTATACTGATAATGCCATTGTTTACATGCTTGATCAGATGATGTACCTTAGATTACATTATCTCACAGTACACAGAGAATGACAACATTTCTTTCACTCACTCACTCACTCACTCACTCACTCACTCACTCACACACACACACACACACACACACACACACTGTCATTCAGACTTTGCAACAGGAGAGCATAGCTGAACGAGATTGCGTTTCTTCAAACTCCAATCTGCAAATATAAACATAGTGCAAACACACAAGACATACTAATAACATAACAGTGCAGACGAGACATAAGTAAGTCCTGCATAATAAGTCCTGCATAAGTAAGTCCTGCACCACATGCTGTGGTAGCGTTTGTCAGAGGGCAGCAGTCTGAACAGTCCATGAGCTGGATGGGTGGCTCTGCTGTGACACCATGACGAGTACAGATCTTGTACGGGTGGAAGTGAGGTCCTGATGATTCTCTCTGCTGTCCTCACCACTCTGTGAGGTGATTTCTTGTCTGAGGCGGTGCAGCTGCCGTACCAGAGAGGCTGCTGGTCAGGATGCTCTCTAGTGTTCCTCTGTAGAATGTTGTGAGGATGTGAAGGGGAAGATTTGCTTTTGGCCTCTTGACAAGGGAGGTGGCATGTGTGTTCCACGTCCGGTCATCAGCAATGTGCACCCCCAGAAACTTGGTGCTTTCCACAGACTCCACAGTGTTGATGTAGATTGTAAGTGGAGTATGCACTGTGTGCCTCCTCCTGAAGTCCACAGTCATTTCTTTTGTCTTGTCGACGTTCAGTGACAGGTTGTTACTGTCACACCTAATAATGTGGTTTGAGTTGTACTTGGCACAGCAGTCATGGGTCAACAGGGTGAACAACAGAGGGCTCAACACATATCCCTGGGGAACACCAGTGTTCATGGTGGTGGATTTGGAGGTGTTTCCTCCCACTCGTACTCTCTGTGGTCTGTCTGTGAGAATGTCAAATAACCAATTGCACAGTGGGGTGTCAATGCCTAATGGACCGAGTTTTCCTACCAGGTGCTGGGGGTGACTGTGTTGAAGGCGGAGCTGAAATCAATTAAGAGCATCCGCACATAGCTGTTCTTGTTCTCCAGATGAGTCAGGCTCAGATGAAGTGCTCATGATATGGCATCATCAGTGGAGCGGTATGTAAACTGGAGTGGGTCGAACTTTGCAGGGAGTCTGGATGTGATGTGATCTTTGACCAGTCTCTCAAAGCACTTCATTATGATGGGAGTGAGTGCTATGGGACAGTAGTCACTGGGTAATGATGCTGATGACTTCTTTGGCAGTGGTACGATGGTAGTGGCTTTGAAGCATTGAGGCATGATGACTTGGCTCATGTAAAATGTTGAAGATATCTGCAAGGATATATGACAGTTGTTCAGCACATTCCTTCAGTATACACCCTGGAATGTTGTCAGGCCCTGGAATGCTTTCCGAGAGTAGACCTTATGTAGGGCCCTCCAGCACTTCATTGTCCGGAGGAGTGCTTTCATTATTGAGGTGCTGTTGCTTTCTTCAAACCTGCTGAAGTAGGTGTTGAGTATGTTGAGAAAGTCAGTGCTGTCATTGCTGGGTGGTGGGTGTGGCCTATAGTCTGTGATCAACTGGATTTTCTGTCCATCAGCATGCTTTGCTGCTCTTACATTGGCACGTGTGGTGATGTTTCTGGTAACAGTCACATCTTCCACACACAGTTGGACATATATCCTGTCACAGACAGCATACTCCTTCAAGCTGATGTGACGATTGACAGTGGCAGCCTCTCTAACCATATTCCATTCTGTGCATTCAAAACAGTCCTGAGGTGCTGAAACTGCTCCCTCTGGCCAGGTCCTTATCTGCTTCACAGCTGGCATGCTTCTGGTCAGCAGTGGCCTGTATGCTGGAATGAGCACAACAGAGAGATGGTCCAAGTTTCCATGGTGGGGGTGGGGGACTGCTTTGAAAGCCTTCTTGATGTTTGTGTACACCCGGTCTAGTGTGTTTTCTCCTCTGGTTGCTAAGTTCACATGGTGGTGGTTGGAGAAGAAAAGGGCACAGCAGTCTCTCACCTCTCACACACTTGTTCATTGCTATTTTGAATTTATGGTAAACACTAGCGATTATAGTCTGTTATTTTAATTTCAATCTTAACAGCTTCTTCAGTAGGATGACCCTTTGTCTTTCATCTCTCTATCTATCATTATCCAGGTACATTTGTGATGCAAGTGACGTTTTTTATCACTCTATTATGCAATTTGCTTCTTTCAAATTTAGTTACTAATTCTTTGTTTTAGTTATTATTACTTATGTGTTATTTTGGTGAGAGAATTTGTACTGCTTTGGATTTGGTCAGCCATAAAACTCTTATTGTTTTTCTTCCATTATAAATGTGTGGAAAAACACCTTTACCCTCAGTTTCAGTCTCATCTTATTGATGATAGCATCATGATTTTATGATAAATTGAATCTCTCTCTCTCTCTCTCTCTCTCTCTCTGTCTCTCTCTCTCTGTCTCTCTCTCTCTCTCTCTCTCTCTCTTTCTCTCTCTCTCTTTTCTAATGATACTAGGGATACACCACTCCAGGATCAGTCCAGGTGTGGACTGTGTGAGCAGATTCAGACAGATCCGGTCTCCATCAACTGTGGACACACTTTCTGTAGACAGTGCATCAACAGCTACTGGGACCAGTCTGTTCAGTCAGGAGACTTTGCCTGTCCCCTCTGCAGAAAGAGATCTAAGACACGTCCTGTTCTATATCCACACATGGAGGAGTCCATGAAGCAGGACTACTGCCCACCAGTGGATGATGTCCTGCATAGAGTCGTACAGAGACACAAAACCAGCATGAAGAACAGATACGAGAGCTTATTTGAAGGATTTAAAACCCATCAGAATAAAACCCTTCTGAACAGGATTTACACTCAGCTCTACATCATAGAGGGAGAGAGTGAAGGAGTGAATGAAGAACATGAAGTTTTACAGATTGAAAAGAAACTCTGGAACCAACACTGGCAGGATACACCGATTAACTGCTTAGATATCTTTAAACCTGTACAGTGCACTGTAGAAGAAATGGAAGAAGACAGCATTAGAGCTTTAATAACTGAAGATGACAGACATGAAGAAAGAACAGAAGATAACAGTCCACAAGTACAAAAGCTCAGGTCTGTGATGACTAAAGGCATTGCTGGAATTGGAAAAACAGTCTCTGTGCAGAAGTTCATTCTGGACTGGGCTGAAGGAAAAGCCAATCAGGATGTAGATTTGATGTTTGTGTTTCAGTTCCGAGAGCTGAACCTGATTAAAGATCACCAGTACAGTCTTCAAGGACTTCTGTGTGTCTTCCATCCTGAGCTCAAAGATCTGAACCCCAAGACATATGATGAGTGTAAGATGGTGTTCATATTTGATGGTCTGGATGAGAGCAGAATCCCACTGAACTTTTTACAGTGTGAGAAAGTAACTGACATAACCAAAGTGTCATCAGTGGACCTGCTAATGACAAACCTCATCAAAGGAGAGCTTCTTCCCTCTGCTCTCATCTGGATAACCTCCCGACCAGCAGCAGCCAATCAGATCCCCTCTCAGTACATCAACCGTGTGACAGAAATTCAGGGTTTCAATGACCCACAGAAGGAGGAATACTTCAGGAAGAGAATCAGTGACCAAGACCAAGCCGACAGTGTCATCTCACACATTAAGAAAACAAGGAGCCTCCACATCATGTGCCACATTCCAGTCTTCTGTTGGATCTCAGCCACTGTGCTTCAGCATATAATGAAACAAGGTCATACAGAAATCCCTAAAACTCTGACTGCAATGTATTCACACTTCCTGTGGACTCAGACCATCATGAGGAGTGAGAAGTATGAGGACAGAGGTGAGAGAAGACCAAAGGATCTCTCAGGATCCAACAGAAAGATTCTTCTGAAACTGGCTGAACTGGCTTTCAAACAGCTGATGAAGGGCAATGTGGTGTTCTATGAGGAGGACCTGAGGGAGTGCGGCATTGATGTCACTGAGGCCTCAGTGTACTCTGGTATTTGTACTGAGATCTTCAGAGAAGAATGTGTGTTTCACCAGAGGAAGATCTACTGCTTCGTACATCTGAGCTTTCAGGAGTTCCTGGCTGCTCTCTTTGTGTTTCACTGCTATGTGAGCAAGAACATGGAGGAACTACAGTGTTTGAAGACATTGCACACAGAGTGGTCTTACAGAGTTTCACTGGAGGAGCTGCTGAGGGGAGCTATATGTAAAGCCGTAAAGAGTGAGAATGGACACCTGGATCTATTTCTTCGTTTTCTGCTGGGCATTTCAATGGAGTCCAATCAGCAGCTCTTAAAAGACCTTCTGACACAAACAGTGAGCAGCTCAGTGAGCATCAAGCAAACAGTGCAGTACATCAAATACATAATAGAAACAGAGGATCTTCCTTCTGACAGATCTATTAACCTGTTCCTCTGTCTCACTGAAATGAATGATCAGTCATTATCCAGCAGTATTCAGGAATATCTCAAATCAGAAAAGTCCTCAGAAAAGAAACTCTCTCCTGCAGAGTGTACAGCTCTAGCCTACATGCTTGTGACCTCAGAGGAGGTGCTGGATGAGCTGAACCTGAAGAATTACAGAACATCAGAGAGGGGCTATTTGAGATTGATCCCAGCTGTGAGCAACTGCAGAAAGGCCATGTGAGTGTTATATTTAATTATTGTCTTTTAATAATTTATTATTGATGTCTGAGAGACACAAATAGCCCAATATCTTTTATATGCATGGGAAGAGGATGGATAAGTTGCACATGCATGTTAAAAGGTAACAAACTGCCAACTCAGTATATATATATATATTAGGGATGTTTAGTGTAGGTGAAATAATATACGTATTTTCATTTTTGTGATTTTAGTTTAAAAGCCAGTTTTTATTTTGACATTTTATATCTTGAATGTTCAGAGCTAAATTTATACATAGATTGGTTTGGCTCAAATAAACAAAAGATCTCAGGCAGAACTTTCAGTGACTGCTGTACCCTGTGCAGAACTCCAAGAGTGAATAAATAAATGATAGAAAAAGACAGCAATTTTGAGATGCACTTTTAAATACCACTTTTATTCAGTGCTATTTGAATAGAACTGCAAGTACACATGACTTGACTGAAAGTTGATGTAAGATATCACTTAGTGAATGGAAGCCGTATTAATGATCATTTCACATATCATTGATGATTCCCTTATTAATTGTTCTATAATTATAATTAATTTTAGATTAATAACAACAACAACAACAACAAGCTTAACAAAAGTGTTTATTCCCACTAGGACTAGGGAGGTTTAAGCACGCATACAGATTTCATATTACACACACACACACACACACACACACACACACACTAACTGTACAGTTTATATTAGCAAGACATAAGCAAGATGCATAACAAGGACATTTTCACTGTACCCTGAAACTTATTACATCAACACACTGTATATTTCACTCCAGTACATTTGTACTTCAGTCCAATCATACATGGTTAATAACTTAGGGATGAATTATGGCTACCAGTCTTATCAGTAACAGTCTTTAGTGTGCAGAACAGTTTCTTTAGTGTGCTCAAAGTATGAATTTACATCATTCAAACTACATCATCATTACATTACATCATCATGCTTTAGCATAAATTCCTCTCCATAGACCACAGGCAGTAGGTAAGTACACACAATAGTGTTCCAATAAAACATTTTCAGGTTAAGAACTTTGACATCATTAGTGTGTATAAGATCATTAACCAGAGCAACTCTGTGGTGCACATTAGCAAGTCGTTTCGAAGTCTTTGTAGGACACGTTCATGTAGGTGCTAGTACGGAAATTACACAGAGTGAGGAAAACAACCGCCCCATTCTGTTTCTTATATGGCCGTCCTGATAAAATGTAAGGGAGAACTTCTTTTGGGAACCTGAAATTGTGCAAGTGTTTTTTTATTTGTCTGTTTCTGGTGTGTTATACAGGCAGAAAAACAAGGTTGATAAATAATGTAGTATTAATAACAGCAGTATATAATAATAACATGTTTATTCCCAAAAGCACAATTTTCTCCTCACATACAGAATTAACCTGTTTATATGTCCTATATTGTACAAATCTACAGGCATAAAGAATTATGGAAAAAGTTGTGCAGGATATCTGCCTGTAAAACTGCAGATAAGATTCATGGTGAATTTTATTTAGTGTAATTCACAAGTGGGAGTTAATGTGCAGCAGAATAAAGATCACAAGGACGTGCAGAAGAACAAAACAGAGCAGACAAAAACTAGAAAACAATGTCTGATCTCTCTGTGTTCTCACTGGTACAAACTCACATGTGTTTGTGTCTTTCTCCTGCTCTGGCTGGTTGGAACATGCCCTTCAGGGCCTGCCTGGTACTGAAGTGAGAGGAAGAGCAAAAATCCATGTAGGGAAAATAGAGTGCAAATAATATTAATAATATTCAGATAGAGCTAATATACACACTGTGAGTCTGAATTCCATTTCTTTGTTTTAGCTGTAATTTGTACTGTATTTATGTGTCTTGTAGACTAGCTGGCTGTAAACTCACCATGAACTCCTGTGAAAGGATCTGTGCTGCTCTGAAATCAAACTCACCCCTGAAAGAACTGGACCTTAGTTACACTGGCCTGCAGGCTCCAGAAATAAACCTGCTGTCTGCTGCACTGAAGAGTTCAAACTGTAAACTGGAGGTACTCAGGTGAGTTTCCTGTAAGTTAATTCCTGAATGGTAAAGTTAAGCTGTGAAGGTATAGTAAACTCCAGGTCATTTGTACATCATTCTCATCATTCATGGTTACTAACTAACTGAGGGACTCTATTTGCAACACCACAAATACCTTTAGTTTGCTCAAAGTGTGTATTTAAATTAATCTATGTACATTTATTTACCCACCAATTTATACCAACCGCATGTGTTTATTAAGAGTACTTCATCAGTGTACTACAGTCTCTTAACAAGAGCCTCTGTAAACAGTATAATATGCTCTCACCAGTTCAGTGCTCTGAGTCCAGTGTTTTAGCTCCAACAGACAAGTGAAGGGGCTCAACAAGTCCCAGTAAGTCTCTTTAGAGTATCCTTATGTGCTTGATGTGGTCTATCAGTGTAGCTCCGTTTCTGCGACTCCGTGTTTGGATTTGCTTTCAGTTGGATCTTTTGAATTTGAGCTGTAAGTCAGGGAATTAACTCTTTAGTCTATCCATTCCACACAACAGGATAAAATATAAAAAGATGAAAAATGGGGAAAAAAAGTAGTCATTTAAATATTTCTACAAAAAGTAAAATCTGTTTTTTTTTTTTCTTTCTTTTTTTCACTAGTGTCATGACTCTCATTTGTCATCTTGTGGGAATAAACATTGCATATAGAAAAAGCTTTAAAGAAAAGATACCATTTTGTGCCAATTGTGATTTTTCACAAAGTGGAAATTGTCCTCCGCATTTAACCCATCCGTGAAGTGAAACACCCACACCCACACACACACTAGGGGGCAGTGACACTCTTACCCGGAGCGGTGAGCAGCCCTATCCACGGCGCCCGGGGAGCAGTTGGGGGTTAGGTGCCTTGCTCAAGGTCACCTCAGTCGTTACTGTCAGTTCAGGGAATCAAACTGGCGACCCTCCGGTCACAAGGCTGGTTCTCTAACCTCCAGCCCACAACTTACATGAACACAGTCAATAGGCAATGAACACAGTCATAGGCAATTATAATTATAAAGAACTTGGACATTTTTGGAATATATTATCATTAATTATAGCAACTCTATTATTCACATTAGAAAGATGTGTCACAATCTTTGCCGTATTTTTCTATTTGAGTGCTAGTAAGGGAACTACAAAGAATAAGGAAAATCAGCTGCACTGTGCTGTTTTTATTATACTCCTGCAAAAAATGTGAGAGAGTGAATAATTATTTTAGGTTTCTGAAAGTTAAAATTGTAATTTTATAGTGGGTCAAAAAATATTTATTTGGATGTTACAGAAAAACACTTGATTTTTTATTATAAATTATGTAATATTAATAAGAATATGTTAAAAGAATATCTGCCACTGTAACTCAGCAGGTAAAGCAGGTGACACAGTCAGGGTACATGATGAGTTTTGTTAAATTCAAGTGGGAGTTCATGTGCAGTGGAATATAAATCACCAGGATATGAAGAAGAATAAAACAGACCAGACAAAAACTAGAAAACATAAATGGATAAAAACTGTCTAATCTCTCTGTGCACTTGTAAGTACACTGTGTCCAGAATCACTCGTGCACATGGGTTTCTGCCACTGTGGCTGGCTGTAATGTGCCTCTTACCTCCTGCCTGGTTAATGAAGTGAGAGGAAGCACAAAGAAGTTTAGTTTTGGCTCAAAAGGCCATGTGAAAAATAGAGTGCAAATATTATTGATAATATTCAGACAGAACTGATATTTAGACTGAACCAGTTATTTACACAGTTTACACTTATCTAAACAATGTGTGTATATAACGAAAACACTTCTAATATATTAAACTGCTGTTTCCTATATACATCTCAACATCTCTGTTTCCTGTGAGCCTGAGTTCCACACTCTGTTTCAATTGTAATGTGTACTGTATGTGTGTCTTATAGACTAGCTGGCTGTAAACTCACTATGAACTCCTGTGAAACGCTCTCTGCTGCTCTGATGTCGGTAAACTCACCCCTTAAAGAATTGGACCTTAGTGACTCTGACCTGCAGGACTCAGGAGTGAACCTGCTGTCTGCTGGACTGAAGAGTTTAAACTGTAAACTGGAGATACTCAGGTGAGCTTTCTGTAAATTAATTCCTGCATGAACAGGTTCATCTGTAAAGACATACTACACTCTACACTCAGAATACCCAGACCATTACTGAATCTATTTAGACCATCAATAAACCTTATAATGTTGATATATAACACAGAGCGAGAAAGCTCTGGAGGTCACAGGAGGTCTTTCCTACCTGTGGCTATCAGACTTTATAACTCCTCCCTTAGAGCATGACACCATTCATATGTACAGTAATAACAGTAAAACAATAATTTAATTATGTGTGCGACAACTCAAAATGTGCAATATTTTTCTGACTTCTGAACACTTACTGCTGTTAACAGTATATTTGTACTTGTTATTATATTATAGCCACAGGCACTTTACTTTTTATTTTTTATCTTTTTTATTGTATTATAAGACTTTATATGTGTGTACATATTGCAAAATTTCCCTTTTGTTGTAAATTATCATTGTTTATTTTTTAAATGGTTGCTACTGTAAAAACGGCAATTTCCCCCTGGGATCAATAAAGTATTTCTGATTCTGAGCTGAAGACAAAGATAAGGAGAGAAAAGTAAATAAATAAAGAAAGTGTATGTAAAGCGTACAGATTTTCAAAGGGTCATGTTTTAAAGGCCTTGTTGTATGACAACATGTCTAAAAAAATTTTATTTGGACCTGTAAATGTTTTCACTGGTGTCTCAAATAAAATTTGTGGCGCTTTGGACCTTAACTTAGTATCAACACTTCTCACAGCAGAGTGAAATGGCCGAAATTCAACTACTAGAAATATGTTTGGTCTGTTTTTACCATAATATACAGGCAGAAAATTAGCACTTGCGGAAGTGGAACTTGTTCAGGTGCTCATGTGTTCATACCATATTAAATACAACTTGACTCAACTTTAAAGATACGCTCACCCTGGGAGAAAAAAATTAAAGAGGTCTAGAGAAGACATATTCTGCTTTTTCTCTGCAGTATTGAAAGTACATAAATTGGAATAAAAAAAACCCGTTAATGCCATGTAAAGAGACTGTGTTTAAACAGATGATACATGTAGTAAACATGCCATAATGAAAAGCAAAACATCCATTGCATTGATTTTTTTTTTTTTTTGTTGCTCGATCTCCTAATAGAAAGAACAGATCTCCATTTAAAAGAATGAAGAGCTAAAATGGTGTCAGAATTTAATTGAAATCACTGATTTCACAGCTGCACCACATTTGGTGCTTCAAACATGACAAAGCAAAATGCACTGCAATGACTGTATTTCAGTCTGACCAGTGAGGATTGACACAATGAAAATGTAATCACGGGTCAGTCACAGCCGTCTGGAGATCAGGGCTGAGAAACCAGGCAGAAGTAATCGCTTGTAGCAGAAACTTCATCCAGAGACAATGTGCTTTCCCAACAGAGTGAAAGAGAAAATAAATGATAAACGTAGAATCTTTATGGACATCTAGAAGTAGAAAAGGTACATAGGAAATATAATGAGTCATCCAACAAGCTTTAAAAACAATTAAATCTTAAATATCTAAACATCTTAGATTTCAAAGAGAAATAGAAATACTTCAGCTGAAAGAGTTCATTGGAGAACCACTACCCCCCTGAATACCAACTTGTGGTGATGGATCATGCACAGTGATGTTCTTAGATCAAAATTGGAAATATATCTCACGCTAACTGCTTTAAGAGAGCTCTATTGTTTAATCAGTTTTTTATCGTATTTGAAATTCACGTCACAGTAACTTATGACTTATTATTCCTCTTTTCCAGTTTTTAAAAACCAATTAAAAGTATATTTATAAAAACAAACATTGACAGCTGGCTACATCTGGTTGGGGTGTTGCTTTAACAAGGCAAAAACACCTGCCCCACTCCTAATAGCCAGTGTGGCCCCACTGCTATAGACTAATGACGTGGCAGACCAATCAGATATCAGAGCAGAAACAGGACACTCCAGCCACCCATATAGACAGCTCATGCAGGCTGGATAAGATGCAGTGTTAGGTGAAGGTAGGAGTAGTATTTATAAGTGATTATTATTAAGTTAATCAGAAGACTTACCATTTTTTTCTGGTCTATGAAATATAATTATTCAGGCTAAAGGAAGAAAAGTGTCTAACTGCATTAGGTTCACATTTATCAGGACTTTTATGTTGAAGATCCTGAATATCGGTGGGTTTGGAGTTTAAAATGCCCACATCACAGTATTTATTAACTGTTAGTCTGTTCTGGCTTTGTTTTAAAATTATGTTTAAGTTTTTAAAATTCTAATATATGTGTGTTTTTTAAAACTCACTTCCTGGTTTCTTCAAAAATCACCAGCTTTAATCAGGTTCACAACATCCATGTAAACCTGGCAGACCACCAAAACTCTTTAGTCTATCCATTCCACACAACAGGATAAAATATAAAAAGATGAAAAATGGGGGAAAA
>JAMWET010005302.1:0-25000 GCA_024036415.1 Prochilodus magdalenae
CGGCGTGCCAGTAGGCCAGATGTCGTTGGTGTGGCCTGACTGAACACTCAGTCGACGTTGGTGCTGGGGGAGCGGGTGATGTCAGTGCTGTCTGATTTGTTTTCGGCAGTCTTGAGTTTCAAGGGTTTGTGTGCTGTTGCAGTGATGCAGAGGATGAAAGTGATGAAGCTGATAAGAGCAACCGCACAAACAGGAAGACGAGCGCAGTCCTTTCAAGTCACATTCAGCGTGTCACATTCGTTTCATGGCTTCTGCTTATTTACACGCACGTTTGCTAGGCTAATGTAAAGCAGGCCGTCTCCACCTTCCTGACTTCCCGGGCACGTGGTGTCTCTGTTGTGAAGGAACCTTCACAGTGAGCCCTTTACGGTAGAGGCCTACAGTGAGACTGTCAGACACGGTGGTGCTGTAACAGGGACCGGCTGACCCACTCTGGAATGGTCCTGTACTGTAGAGGGAGTCATCTGCTGGAGTGGGGTCTTTCTCGTGAGAGAGGCTCGTTAGCTTCTCCTAAACCATCTCTAATCAGGAAACAGCCACACAGTAACATCATCACCATTATTACTTTCCATATGACAGTTATAGCCACAGATATTTCCACTCACTCGTTTATATATATATACAAGGATGCAGATTTTGCTGTGTGACAGTTTCCTGATTATATAAATATATACACAGCTCTGGAAATAAATCAGAGCCCACTCCAGCTTCCTCTTAAATCAGCACCTCCACATGTACAGCAGGTTCTCAGTGAGGAACCGAAGGTTGGGTTCTAGCTTTACTGGCAGATACAGTGAGCGTCTGGTTCATAAAACAACTGGGTCCATGCAGCCATAACACAACAGGACAACACAGCTAGCCAGACTGGCAGAGGGCCAAACCCCCTCTTCTACTGACCCGTGATGAAGGGCATCCCCTCATTCCAATGTCCTTTAACCCACCGTAAGATGACCCTCGAGTGACCTACAGAGAGACTGGCTGCGAGGTCCGGTGGCTGCGGGTGAGTACGCCTGAGAGCGCGAGCATGGCGTTCTAAAAAACATCGCTTCTGGAGGTCCATTAGTGATTTTCTAAATACACAGATCTAATACATATATCTGATCTGGAGTTTGGGAGACATAGGTTCCAGTATGTGTAGAGAAGCTGGCAAACAGAACCAAACAGACAAACGCCCAGAACCTGCACACCTAGAGAAGCCACTGATCAGGTACAGGTGGCTGCTTACAGTTTCTCGCAGGAGGCTGTGTGTGCTATGTGTGGTGTGAGGTTCGTCCCTGAAGGCAGCTCTGCGGTGCGGGTATAATGGGTGTCTTGTCCCTCAGCACCACACAAGGGTCGCTGTCTAGAACAACATAGACCTTATGACACGTATTATCTCCCTGGACCTACGACGTGGATTCTGAGTGCTGGCCGAATGTTCACTGGTGGCAAGCGCTACCGCGTTTCGTATTAACCGCATTTGACTATGTGGGGCTATTTGCCCCTGCGCCAATCCAGCATAAATAGACTCCACGTCTCGAAAGGATCTGGGGGCCGTTGTGCGCGTGCACGCGCTGCGTTTGTACTTTTTTGGGCGGTGGAATGTGATAAATGCCTCACGCACGAATGCCTGCAAACTCATAGGCGCAATAGCAGAAGCTTCCAGAGAGAGGAATAACAACTCCAACTTCCCTCGCTGTGTACATCTGTCACAGTCACTGGGATGTCAGAATGAATCATGAGGGTAAAGCAGAAGTTACACCGGGGGCCGTGAGGGGGGGCTGGTTAAAAGGGAACTTCAGCCGTAACCTTTTACCTCTATGACCAGATTTAACACCCCTGCTAGAAAACGGCACCCAGAGGCCACAAGCAAACAGACATGTCAAACTACACGGTTCAGGTTCACCAACGCGACCTGAAATCCCTTCAGAGGAAAAGAACCGCCATCCTGAGCCGCTCACCAAGCGTAGCGGCCTCACTACCTCACATGACCCTCCGGAGTTCATGTAGTTTCCTGTATTACCTGTTAGGCTAGGCTAAGCTGGCTAAGGCTTTAGATTAGCACTGCTAACTAGTGTTAATAATTAGGGTAGCTGCTAGTTAGCCAGCTAGTCAACTTAACTCGTGTGAGAGTTGATCACATCCCCCAGAACAGGAGAACCTAGAGCAGTAGTGAAGCGCTTCACGGTGTAGACCACGGTGTGAGCCTGCTCAGCCTTCGCTAGCATGCCCAGGTCTCCCCCCTCCAGGGCTATTATGAAGGACATTTGCAAGTGAAATAGACTCAGCGTCTTCTACACATCCGGCAGGAGAGAGTATAATGTTTGGATCTGAGCCCGAGCTCATCCTGACTGTTCTGCAGACGCTACGGTGGAACGTTACAGCAGCCAAAACTGAAACCTGCCAAACACACACCTCTGAAGTTCAGCCGTGAGATCTGACACAGCTTTCTCAGCTGTTGTGTTAATGCTATGGGGATATTCAGCTGAGGCTGGTGAACAGAACGTGTGTTTGCACAGCTGGACAGATGTCAACCTTTGCTATGTTTGTCATTCTGAAAGATTCTGCGTGTGTAGATATCCATGGATGTAATAAAGGAGGATAAAGGTGACCAGGATCAATAACTGGTGATAAATGTAGACTGATATGATCAATATTTATTGAGCTACACATACAGAAGTCTGTCTCTCAGTATGGCGTCGGGCCGCCGTGTTCGCTAACCCAACACGCCAGACGTCTCGGTATGGAGCTGTAGAGGTTCCTGATGGAGTCCTGTGATAATCCATCCCATGCAGCTTGAACATCCTCACACAGTTCCTGCAGATGGTGCGGTAGGGGTGGAGGTGGAGGGACACCAGGTCTTCTGGACGTGTGACACCAAACCGTTCGTCATGGTGCTGACCACGGTGCCTCCACAGTCCACTCCATATGGCTATATGCTAAATTATGCTGCACCTGGGTCACCTGATTAAAGGAGCAGTGTGTGGCCTCCAGTGTTGAGGGTCGATGTCCTTCCCTGAGCCCCGAGCCTTCCCTTCCCTGGAACGCCAGGTTTTGGGACGTTGTCTCTGTACATGCCAAATAATAAGCTGAATGTCACTGCCGGAACGCAACAGCTGCATCATTTAAGGTGGAACGGGTAACTCAGAACAAGACGCTAGCACCTAAGAAACTGAATGCCAGAAACATAATCCAACTGCACCGTTTAAGATGGTACGGGAACATTGACACAAGAAGCTGGAGAAGCTGAACTCCAACCTGGTGGTGTTAATGTTGGTGGTGTTTCTGATTAAAGAGATTTAAACTATTAAAAAATCCCACCAGGAGTTTTATGGGCGGAGCTACTGATAAATATGATCTACAGTAGGATATTGCAACAAGTGTCCTCCTACTACCTACGTCTTCCAGTCGGTGCTATAGCGCCACCTAGTTGGAGCTGCTGCTTCAGTGTAACAGCGTGAGAGTTTCTCTACAGCCAGTGTGCGGTGTGTCTGTTCTGGGCTACTGTAGAAACATGGTGGTGGTAGTCTCATAGACTCTGTAGACTCGTATGAAGCCTCGTTCTAAGAATAAGATCACACAGTAACCCATAGTTACAGGTAATTATACCCTAATGAGGACGTGGTTAGGTAAGGAGTCCCCCCCTGAATCTTCCACATGGCTCCTTTAAACTCCTGGTGCCAGCCTGCGGCACTAAGAACGATCTGAGCGTTCTAAACGCTTCTAAAACCTTTTTATTAGTAGGCTGAAAAGTAAGAGTGAGGAAATGTTCACGTGTCAAGTGAAGGCGAGGCCTCCTTCAGTGCGTATGTGTCTGAGGATGTGGCAGCGTTTTTCTGAGAACTCGACCCACAGAACACTTCAGGGCCTCGCGTGAAGTGTGAAAAAATGCAAAAACACACACGTTCTCGGCTCTCCTAAAGGTCCCGCGGGCCCCCCGGCTCAGCTGAGCCGCAGAGAAACCGGTGACGCGCTGTATTTGGCTCAGCCAGAACTGAACGTTTCTCTAGCCCGTGTTCACGTTTACACATCGCTGCTGTCAGAGCAAAGCCTCTCCAGAATAAAGACTTCACAGGAGAAGGAAAAACATGCTTCACTTTCAGAGTAAGTCAATGGAACCGAACGTCTTTCCAAGTCACACTGGCTCATTTCTGTTAGTCCAGTCATCAGAAAATTTACACACAATGTAAAGAACAACAGACGCCTTCAGATCAGGCAAAAACTGAAAAATGATGAAAATGGAGATATGAGATTCTGTCAGCAGTGTTATACGCCTACCAGTGTCTCCTGCTTCCTATGTGGAACCTGTTTCTGCAGAACAGTGGTGTTAGTAAGTCAGAGACCTCCCTCCACCCCCCTTTAACTCCAGGAGATATTTGGGAGGTGGATAGACTGAAGATAATCCACTTGCATAAGGTTCAGAGGTCAGAGAAACCTTGACTCCTAACAACCACCTGGAAGACCTAATGGACCACCAGCACAGGCCTCCATTAGAACACTTTAAGCTCATCAAGCTGCTTCAGATCTGTCTCTGTCCATCCTTCCACTGTGAGAGACACCTCAACACTATATATACTTCATACATATACACTGGGGTTGATGGAAAACGTGATGCATGGCTATCTAGCACCAAAAAGTGCTCTGCTATTTTTACAATCAAAGGTTCTGAATAGAACCATACATTACACATTCCTCTTTGATCCCAAGAAGTAACCTGAAGATGCAAAGAATGCTTTATGGTTCTATGAGTGCTCACAGTTTACATATACTATCAATCAATGAATAGAACCGTAAACAAGCAAGGAACCACTGGCATGCTGAAATGGTTCTTTGCATGACACCAAAAAGGGTTCTGCTGTCGTTACAAGTTTGACAACCTCACAATATAAGAACAGTTCTTAGCTACATAGAACCATAGGTGGAACAATTGCAATATTGAACCGGATACGACACGTTCTCCATTAATCTCTAGAATCACTTCACCATTTAAAGAGCTATTTAAGGTTCTAATCTACTAGAACCATTACATTTACTAAAGAACGCTTAACTAAGCATATATTTACATACATATATATAATGTGTATATGATGTATATAACGTATATGATGTATGTACCGTATATGATGTGTATATAATGTATATGATGTGTATAATGTATATCATCACTGTCCAAAGAAAAACAAGTATCTCCAAAACGGCGACTTCACAGGAAAGATCAAAAATACAATTTAATTTGAATGGAGGTCAATGGAAGCAGACGTCTTCCTAAGGACTTTTGGGCCATTTCTATTGGTTCATTCATCATACAATTCTCACTCAGTGTAAACGGCTGTTTTCAAATGATGCATAAAAGTCAAAATGGACAAAAATGGACATACATGTTTTCATTGGACAGCGACCATATGATCTGTATATAATGTATATGATGTGTATAATGTATATGTTTATAATGTATATGATGTATATAATATATATGATGTATATGATATATATGATGTGTATAATGTATATGGTGTATATTATATATATATAAAATGTATATAATATATATGATGTGTATATTGTATATGATGTATGATGTTTATGATGTATATGATATATATGATGTGTATATTGTATATGATGTATATGATATATGATGTGTATAATGTATATGATGTGTATATTGTATATGATGTATATGATATATAATGTATATGATGTATATAATGTATATGATGTGTATATTATATATATGATGTGTATGTTTATGATGTGTATATAATGTATATGATGTGTATATAATATATATGATGTATATAATGTATATAATATATAATGTATATGATGTATATGATATATATTATGTGTATAATGTATATGATGTGTATAATGTATATGGTGTATATAATATATATGATGTGTATATTGTATATGGTGTATATAATGTATATGGTGTATATAATGTATATAATGTATATGGTGTATATAATGTATATGATGTATATGATGTGTATAATGTATATAATGTATATAATGTATATGATGTATATAATGTATATGATGTGTAATTAAAGTGACTGTAGTAATTGTAACTGACTACTGAGGATGTTTAGGTGGTTATGTACCTATCTGAGTGTCCCACACTGAACATGCACCTGCCACTGTATATACATGTATGTATAACCCATATCCCGGCACATTCTGCTCAGTATTTACCACGTATACTCTACACAACACGCCACAAACTACACACCAGAACATAAACAATCAGCGTTAGGAGAACTGATACGCTTTCAGAGGGTGTAGGTATCATTACTGTTACCCACCAGTCAAACTCCCAAACAGTCCTGCGCATACACACTACATACTATACACTAAACACTAAACATATACACAGGTTATATACGGTATATATACAGTGTATATATATTTAAGTGTATGTGTGTGTACCGGTGAATACAGCACTCGTATGACTGAAGCCTGTCCATCAGTGAGGATGATCTCTTACCTGCTGCTCTAACACGCTCTCCCCATCTCTCTGAGAACCCGAAGATCAACCAGACGTCTCTCACTGCACGTCCAGCTTCATGTCCAGCGCTGGGTCAGGACTGTTTCCATTATTGTGCCACCAAAAGAGCTTCAGAGACTGCTTCAGGAGTCAAACACACACACACACACTGAGCTCTGTGTGAAGAAGGAAGTGAGTTTAGGGAAGGTGCACACAAACACACACACGCACGCACTACCACAACAGGCACACGCACATGAGAAGCAGGAGGAGCCTTCACCACACACGGGGCGAGGGCGCGGGCGGTGGCGACGGAGCGCGCTCAGTAATGAGCGGGAAGCTTGTTTCTCTAGCTGTTTTATTGTGTTATGATTTAGGGCCGAATGAATTGAAGGGCACACAGCCGCTGAGCACAGCAGGACGGCTTCACGCTGACCCACAGCGCCTGCCGGCCGGAGCCTGCATCTACAGGAGTGGTGTAGATCTGCACACGCTCATTTAAAGAGAACATGTACCCGCACCGTGTGGTTCTGTCCACCCCCAGCAGCCGTACTTCACTCTTACTTCACTCCCTAAAGCGCTTCTGATTTAACAGACTCTTTCTGGTACTGTGCCTTTAAGACCGCTCATATGTAAATTAGCTCTATTCTGATTGGCTGCCCTGCCCTTTTAATAATTTCAGTGTCAACAACAGAAACAGAAACAACACGTATAGCGAACGCAGTTTAGACGTAGCGCTTTCGGGGGGATGGCCTTATTTTAGGGCTATCTGCAGGTAGCCCACGTCAGACGTCGTGCCGGCTGTTCATGCTTCACGCAACCTCAGTTGGGTAAGGAGCACAGCTCGCTTGAAACTCGGCCGCATCAGTTTTGGGAAACAAGTTTCATAAACAGCCAATCAAAATGCCCAGTAAAGCATCATGCTAGCGCCTCCGTAGCTAGCTAGGTGGACTAGCGAGCTAATGCTAACGGGGTTTATTCCTCTTTAGCTGCTGCTGTCGTGACGTCTCCTAATTTTACAACTCAGATTTATTTCCCAAAGACAATAACCAGTGCTGCAAATAAGTCAAACCCAAACAGCACCTCACGTCTGATTGTTTACGGAGAGAACCATGCAATGGAACCCCAAACAGAAGCTGCTAGTTTGGCTATCTAGAGCAGCAGTTCAGTGTGCTGTGTGCAACTTCCTTTGTTTTGAGTTGCTTGGTGCAAAGTTGCACATAAACACTGCTCTGTGCGGAGCCGGTCTAAGCCCCGCCCAGCTGTGCTGGTGGAGGAACATCACGGCGTGGTTCTGGCTGGTTATCCAGCAGGTCCTGAAGCAGATTCAAGCTCCTAAATTTCCCAGGTGATATTGGGAATGCGAGGTGGATGGTTATCCAGGTTATCGTTCCAACCCTGTGCCATGAGTATCTGCAGCTCTGGAGAATGTAGGAGCCCACCTGTACCCGAGCAGTGTCTCTAGGTGTGCAGGTTCTGGGTTTGTGTTGGTTCTGTTTGGTTCTCTACACTACTGGAACCATGTCTCCCAAACTCCAGATCAGATATTGTATTAGATCTGTTTATTTAGAAAATCACTAATGACCTCCAGAAGCCTGTTTTTAGAACCATGCTCGCTGTGCGTCTCCCCCAGCCACCGCTCGCCAGTCTCTCTGTAGGTCACTCGAGGTCATCTTACTGCGGGTAAGGGACATTGGAATGAGGTGGTGCTCATCACGGTCAGTAGTGAGGGGGTTTGGCCCTCTGCCAGTCTGTAGCTGTGGTGTCCTGTGTGTTGGCTGCTGGACCTTGTTCTAATGAACCAGACGCTCACTGTATCTGCCAGTGAAGCTAGAACCCAACCTTCGGTTCCTCACTGAGAACCTGCTGATTTAAGAAGAAGCTGGAGTGGGCTCTGGTTTGTTTCCAGAGCTGTGTTTGTGATCTAGTGAGTAAACGTGTCTCTGCGGTTCAGTTCTGCAGGTTTGAAACATGTTCAAGTGTGACCCCAGTGCCCCCCTGTGGCCAGGACCTGAACTGTATGACACGTAAACCGGCCTCGGAACCACAACACCTGTTACGGTCTGGACTGTTCTCCACATGCTGTGACGAGGTGAGGTGAGGAACTGTGTGGGTGGGTTGGGGGCTGTGGAGGGTTGGGGGGTGAAGGGTGTCTGTGCTGCGCTCCTTTCACTCTGGCTGCTCTAGACTAAAAATGACACTATCTTGTCACTTCCTTCCTCATACAAGCCCCAATTTGCATGCTTCACTTACCGTAAGTCCCCCCATCCTCCCCCGCACCCCCCTCCCTCCACACACATGCACATTTAGGCCTCTGGATGAATCATTACAGCTGTTATCAGCAGTGTGAAGACTTTTGCTCATTTAGAAGAAACAATTATTAACCTTATCCATAACGTTCCCGGTCCAGCTGTTCCGGAGCCCAGCGTCAGTTATCCGGACCAAGACAGAAAGCAGACTGTATCCGTATCTAAACAGTCCATATCAGCCTAGGAGCTAGGCAGGGATGCCCTCTGACACCACACCTGTTCCATGGAATGTATTTATTCAGTATTAAATGTTCTCTGATGTTCTAGATAAAAGGTATGTTCTTTATTCGGGGTGGAAAATGCCCAGATGTGGTTCTACACTGTGTCCATTTCCCCCCATGATCTGGTTCTAGAACGAGCTGTTTCCCCTTTTTTGATGAGTTAGTGTTCTTCATGAATATTTAGATGAGCTCTGCTCTGATTGGCTGGTTTACAGTGAGACCCCGCCCACAATGATCACACAGAAGCACCATGTGGAAATAGACTAAATAAAATGAGCCTCTGTGTAAATAAGCTCCGCCCTCATACTATTGAGTTAGCTATGCTAGTTACTTGGAGCTAATGCTAGTAGCTAGCGTTCCCTGTGCTAGCTACCGGCTCCATCTGGACACCAACACACAGTAGATTAAAGCTGATCCTCACTATGGAGCTCTCAGTTTAAGATGATCTGCTCCAACCGCCACACACGGATACAAATCACACAGCATGGCTGCTACTTACAGGCTGCTGTCATTGGGGTGGTGGTGCTAATAAAAGGTGGAGCTGCTTCCTCTCTTCAGTCTCTTCAGGGTCAGACACGCTGAGCGGAGCTGCTCCGTATTGTCCAGAGAGGTTTGGGAATCTGTCCCCCGGTCTGGAATGTGCAGACTGCAGGATTAAAGGTGTTCCGGGATCCTGTTAAAGATGTGGAGCTGGAGTTCCTGTTCTCCAGCTTGTGTTGGGAATTCTCTGTTCCACCTTAAATGGAGCTGCAGGATGTTCTGGTGCCTGTACCAGCTGCAGTATTTAAGGTGGAACGGAACATTGGATTAGGAAGCTGGTGAACAGGAAGAACCTCCTGGATTAAAGATGAACCTCCACCATGTGCCGCCGACAGCTGGGATCCCTGGGAAGGGAATGAAGAGTGCCGACTTCCCCTTCCCCGCCTGGAGCGTTAGATTTCCCATCCATTCAGAAGACAGCGAAGTTCATTTGGCCCAAAGCCGGGCCACGTCCAGCGTTTACCTCCCACCCACACACCACATGGGATGATGAAACGGGCCTGATGTGGTCACCGGAGCCCAGCCTGTTTACTGGCCACTTCCCAGTCACCTCTGCACCACCACAACCAAAACCACTAGGCCTACAGCACCTTCCCAGGCAGGTGAGAGTTCCACTCAGCACCAGGGTCTGGGAGTGGAAGCATCTGCTACCCTCTCTGTAGACGGCTGCTGTGCTGACGGGATCTGTTTTGGGACACGTGGGCTGCACAGGCCCTTCAGGGGATCATCTGCGGTTCACAGTGTGCTGACCCTGGCCCACATCCACACGCTGTCTGGGTGAAGACTCAATCTGGGGAAACGGTGTCCATATGGTCCCCAGGAGCCGACTTGAAAGAACTTGTAGGCACTTAGCTTGGCCTGAAGGGGGCAGCAGTTCACTGCCAGTGTCTCAGGGAGCAGCTCCATAGGGATGCTTGTAGTTCATAACATATGCATGACTCGGATATCGGAGTTCTGTAACGATTATTTTCAGGCTGCTGCCTATGAATACATTAACTCTAATAATGGACGGTTCTTCAAGGGTTCTTTAGTGCAGATGGTGGTTCCTTTGTGCATGCTTAAATGGTTCTTTGCATGTATGTACACAGCTGACGATCAGGTCAGGCTAAATCAGGCTAGCAGTGCTATCTCGTGGCCAGATGTTACCCACCTGTGGATGCTAGCTGTGCAAAAAGCCAACAGAAGACACACAGGACAATCTGGAGTGTTGAGACACTGTGTCCACTCACTGTCCCCTCTATTAGACACTGTGTCCACTCACTGTCCACTCTATTAGACACTCCTACCTTGCTGCTCCACCTTGTAGATGGACAGTCAGAGAGGATAGCTCATCTGCTGCTGCACAGTGCAGTGTTGGTAATCCTCTAGTCCTTCATCAGTGGACACAGGACGCTGCCCACAGGATGCTGCCCCACAGGACGCTGCCCCACAGGACGCTGCCCCACAGGACGCTGCCCCACAGGACCCACAGGACGCTGCCCCACAGGACGCTGCCTACAGGACACTGCCCCACAGGACGCTGCCACACAGGACGCTGCCCCACAGGACGCTGGCCGCCACAGGACAGCTGCCCGCACAGGGAACGCTGGCCCACGGGACGCTTGACGCTGTAGCTGGATGGTTTCTGGTTTGTGGATGATTCTCAGTTAAGCAGTGACACTGAGGTGTCCAGCAGCACTGCTGTGTCTGATCCACTCACACCAGCACCACACACACTAACACACCACCACCACGTCAGTGTCACTGCAGTGCTGAGAATGATCCTCCACCCACACTATACCTGCTCTGTGGTGGTCCTGTGGGGGTCCTGACCATTGAAGAACAGGGTAATACAGTACACAGAGAAACAGATGGACTACAGTCTGGACCTGTACACCTACAGAGTGTCCTGTATGGTGGGTGGAGCTGATGGAGGGGATGGTGGAGGTGTAGATTTAGATTCAGAGGTTCCTCTGGAAACGGAGAACCCACCGGGATGTGCATGTGGACTCCAGCTGCTTTAGTGTGAGATGATCGCTCGTGTCATTCCCGGGTCTGAGTGTTTTGCTGCTCCGTCTGATTGAGTGGGAGCACTCCGGTGGGAACGTGATGTCAATGCGTATCCTGTGTTCAGTCTTCATTAGCGCTGTAAATGATTATGGGATGTACCGAGGCCTGAAACCTGTTCTCCTCTCCTGGACAGTTGAACTCCTCACTCAGTCCACCCGTAACATTATCTCAGAAGACGCATGGCTCTGTCTCAGGTGCTTGTTTTTAAACCCAGGCTTAGGGTGCCTTTAGGACAAGCCCAGAGCATGGCCTCGCATGCCCCCTCTCACATCTCCTGCTGAAAGACTCAACACTGCCACCTAGTGGAGCTACACAGAACAGTGCAGTCTTTTCATAAACGGTGTACTGTACAGTGGACGTACGTGTGTTACTGAATAAAATCACACTGGACTCAGTAACGCTGACTGTCTAACTCTCAGAACTCTCAGAACTCTCAGAACTGCTTTTCTTTAAATACATTAAATTCATTTCTGTTCTGGATGGCTTATAATTAGATTAGAATTTATCTCAAGTGTGGGAGGAGTTTACTGTGATTGACTGGCAATGTAGGAGGGGTTCACTGTGATTAACTGACAGTGTAGGAGGGGTTTACTGTGATTGACTGACAGTGTAGGAGGGGTTTACTGTGATTGACTGACAGTGTAGGAGGGGTTTACTGTGATTGACTGACAGTGTAAGAGGAGTTCACTATGATCGACTGACAGTGTAGGAGGGGTTTAGTGTGATTGACAGTATAAGAGGGGTTTACTTTGATAGACTAACAGTGCAGGATGAGTGTACGGTGATTGACAGCAATGTGGGAGGAGTTTAGTGATGGAAATGAGCTCGCTGGAGGATTCCTTCACCGCTGGTCGTTTTGAGTTTAAATCTGGTTCTTTCCGGTTTTCATGTGTCTTCACCCTGAACCGTGGAGGTTCAGTACCTGTCTGGAAGCTCGATTCATACCGGACCTCCGGGTCTCGCCGCACTGCTCCAAAGAAATGCCGGCACAGTCACACAAGTCTGCCTCCTTCATCTGGAGTCAGTCTTCTCATTCTTAATGAGGGTTTAGGTTTACAGGGCTGTGACGCCATCTTTCGGCATGCCCTCATTTTCATGGATTAGATGATGGCTTGGTGGTGTTTTGGTGATGGCTTGGTGGTGGTTTGTTGATGGCTTGGTGGTGGTTTGGTGGTGGGTTGGTGATGGCTTGGCGATGGCTTGTTGATAGTTTGGTGATAGCTTGGTGGTGGTTCGGCAATGGCTTGTTGATGGTTTGGTGGTGGGTTGGTAAACCACTTGTGATGTTTTGGTGATGGTCTGCATGGTTCATGGCTGGACGTTTGTTTTTTTGATGATTTGCCTATGGTTTGGTGGTGGGTTGGTAACGGCTTGTTGATGGTTTGGCGATGGCTTGTTGATGGTTTGCCAATGGCTTGGTAATGGGTTGGTGATGGCTTGGTGGTGGGTTGGTAACGGTTTGTTGATGGTTTGCCGATGGTCAGGTGGTGGGTTGGTAATGGCTTGTTGATGGTTTGGCAATGGTTTGGTGGTGGTTGGCCGATGGCTTGTTAATGGTTTGCCGATGGTTTGGTGGTGGGTTGGCGATGGCTTGGCAATGGCTTGTTGATGGTTGGCCGATGGTTTGGTGGTGGGTTGGCGATGGCTTGTTGATGGTTTGCCGATGGTTTGGTGGTGGGTGGGTAATGGCTTGTTGATGGTTTGCCGATGGTTTGGTGGTGGGTTGGTAATGGCTTGTTGATGGTTTGCCGATGGTTTGGTGGTGGGTTGGCGATGGCTTGTTGATGGTTTGGTGGTGGGTTGGTAACGGCTTGTTGATGGTTTGGTGGTGCATTGGTTATGGCTTGGCGATGTTTTTTTGATGATTTGCCTATGGTTTGGTGGTGGGTTGGTAACGGCTTGTTGATGGTTTGGAATGGTCACTTGTGTTGGATGGTCATGGCAATGGTTTGGGTAATCTTGTTGGTGATATGGCGAGCGTGGGTTGGTAACGGCTTGTTGATGGTTTGCCGATGGTCAGGTGGTGGGTTGGTAATGGCTTGTTGATGGTTTGGCAATGGTTTGGTGGTGGTTGGCCGATGGCTTGTTAATGGTTTGCCGATGGTTTGGTGGTGGGTTGGCGATGGCTTGGCAATGGCTTGTTGATGGTTGGCCGATGGTTTGGTGGTGGGTTGGCGATGGCTTGTTGATGGTTTGCCGATGGTTTGGTGGTGGGTTGGTAATGGCTTGTTGATGGTTTGCCGATGGTTTGGTGGTGGGTTGGCGATGGCTTGTTGATGGTTTGCCGATGGTTTGGTGGTGGGTTGGCGATGGCTTGTTGATGGTTTGCCGATGGTGGGTTGACGATGGCTTGTTGATGGTTTGCCGATGGTTTGGTGGTGGGTTGGCGATGGCTTGTTGATGGTTTGCCGATGGTTTGGTGGTGGGTTGGCGATGGCTTGTTAATGGTTTGCCGATGGTTTGGTGACAGCTTGTTTCTTTCTTCTGGCCCATTGAGACCTTCCTGTTCTCTCGCTGCTCAGGCTGTCCCACCCTGACTGTACTTACACTCATGCATAGCAATGCATTTGACGTGCTGGGGGAGCTGAGCTGGGGCTCAGTGTCAGATGCATTGCTATGCATCAGCGTATGTACAGTGCTAATGTCAGTTACGCTATAGGCAGCGTCCAGGCTGCTTTAACTCTATTCACGTTGTGTCAGTGGTATTTCTTTGGACAGCTGGGGTCGTCTGGCAACACCAGATCTATACTAACACTTACCAATGCATATTAATACATTTTCATGTTTGTGGAACCTGAAGCAGCAGCTGGACTGTTTGGGTGATTGTAAGGACAGACAGCCCTGAGATTAGGAGTTCCACATGTCCTGGGGTTGAACTAAAGTAGGAAGCCAATAGCATCATAATCAATGATCAACAGAGCATCATCACTGGTCATCATCACAGGTCATCATCACACCATCATCACACCATCATCACTGGTCATCATCACAGGTCATCATCACACCATCATCACACCATCATCACACCATCATCACACCATCATCACACCATCATCACTGGTCATCATCACAGGTCATCATCACTGGTCATCATCACACCATCATCACATGTCATCACACCATCATCACTGGTCATCATCACAGGTCATCATCACTGGTCATCATCACAGGTCATCATCACACCATCATCACTGGTCATCATCACAGGTCATCATCACACCATCATCACACCATCATCACTGGTCATCATCACAGGTCATCATCACACCATCATCACACCATCATCACACCATCATCACACCATCATCACTGGTCATCATCACAGCATCATCACACCATCATCACTGGTCATTATCACACCAAGCTTTACTAACTGCCCTGAATCCAGTTCTAAACCCAGGTCTGACCACACCCAGTGCTCTTTATGTACTCACAGTCATCATCCTGCCCACCACCACAGCATCACCCCCTCAGCACTACAGCACTTCAGCATCAGCAGCAGTACCTGTATAAACACGGACCTTATCAAGAGTCTGCATCAGTCTCTCCATCAGCGCAGTTCCCCCAGTCACCACAGGGCGCCGCTGTTCACCCCTACAGAGACACAGAGCAAGATATGGAGATACAGGCAGATACAGAAAGAGATACAAAGAGATAGAGAGATACAGAGAGAGAGATACAGAGAGATACAGGGAGATAGACATATAGACAGATAGACAGATAGATAGATAGATAGATAGATAGATAGATAGATAGATAGATAGATAGATAGATAGATAGATAGATAGATAGATAGATAGATATCAGACAAAGAATAGACAGAGATACAGAGAGAAAGAAAAAGTGTGTGTGTGTGAGAGAGAGAGGGAGAGAGGGAGAGAGAGAGAGAGACAGAGGGAGAGAGAGGGAGAGAGAGAGAGAGAGGGGGGATGAGCTAAGATAGAGAGAGGACGAGGGGAGAGGAGAGAGGTTGAGAGAGAGTGGGAGGAGGGGGGTAGAGACATCTGATGAGGAGAGAGCGAGAGAGAGACAGTGAGGGTCAAGAGAGAGAGAGGGGGAGAGAGCGAGAGAGGCGTGAGAGAGAGAGGGTGGAGGGGGGGGAGGAGAGGGGGGGAGAGAGAGAGAGAGAGAGAGAGAGAGAGAGAGAGAGAGAGAGAGGGGGGGGGGGAGAGGGAGAGAGAGAGAGAGAGAGAGAGAGAGAGAGAGAGAGAGAGAGAGAGAGAGAGAGAGAGAGAGAGAGAGAGAGAGAGAGAGAGAGAGAGAGAGAGAGAGGGAGAGAGAGAGAGAGAGAGAGAGAGAGAGAGAGAGAGCGTCTGAGCGCGTGTTGGCTCCTGTGCGCGCGCGCGTGAGTGCGTGTCTCCGAGTGTGGAGCTCGCGCTCCCTCCCGTCTCCCCAAACTTCCCTGCAGAAGCCCCCTCAGTTCCGCGCAGCTCTCCTTCAGGTCCGGTGGGCGCGAGAAGTCTCCAAAAAGCCTGTCTCTCTCACTCTCACTCCCTCACTCGCTCACTCACACACACACACACACACTCCACCCCGCACGCGCGCTCTCTCGCACACACACACACACACTCTCACTCACTCGCCGATGAGGACCGTGTCGCTCGCGCTGCTGGCCCTGGCCGGGCTGTGTTTGGCCGTGGCTCGCGCTGGCGCGCAGGGCTCGAGCCCCGACCCGTGCTACGACGAGCACGGGGCCGCGCGCCGCTGCATACCGGACTTCGTGAACGCGGCGTTCGGCAAAGAGGTGCGCGCCTCCAGCACGTGCGGCGCGCGCGGTCCCGGCCGCTACTGCGCGCCGCTGCCGCCGCACGAGAAGGGCGAGGGGGGCGCGCGCACCTGCCACACGTGCGACGCCGCGGATCCGCGCCGCGCGCACCCGGTCTCCTACCTGACCGACCTCAACAACCCGCACAACCTGACCTGCTGGCAGTCGGAGACGGGCGTGCAGCGCGCGCCCAACGTCTCGCTCACCCTCTCGCTGGGCAAGAAGTTCGAGGTGACCTACGTCAGCGTGCAGTTCTGCTCGAGGCGGCCGGACTCGATGGTCATCTCCAAGTCCATGGACTACGGCAAGACCTGGGTGCCCTTCCAGTTCTACTCCACGCAGTGCCGCAAGGTGTACAACCGGCCCAGCCGCGCGCCCATCACCAAGCAGAACGAGCAGGAGGCGGTGTGCACGGACGCGCACGCGGACGTGCGGCCGCTCTCGGGCGGCCTGGTGGCCTTCAGCACGCTGGACGGCCGGCCGTCGGCGCACGACTTCGACAACTCG
This sequence comes from Prochilodus magdalenae, assembly GCA_024036415.1. Lineage (NCBI taxonomy): Eukaryota > Metazoa > Chordata > Actinopteri > Characiformes > Prochilodontidae > Prochilodus > Prochilodus magdalenae. The sequence goes on from JAMWET010005302.1 coordinate 16,861, forward strand.
CCCGTGCTGCAGGACTGGGTGACGGCCACGGACATCAGGGTGACCTTTAGCCGCCTCCGCGCGCCGGGCGAAGCGGACGAGGACGAGGACGAGGACGCGCAGTTCTACGCCGTCTCGGACCTGCAGGTGGGCGGACGCTGCAAGTGCAACGGACACGCGTCGCGGTGCGTGAAGGAGCGCGACTCCGGGGGGCTCGTGTGCGACTGCAAGCACAACACGGCCGGAGCCGAGTGCGACCGCTGCAAGCCCTTCCACTACGACCGGCCGTGGCAGCGCGCGACCGCCAGAGAGGCGCACGAGTGTGTGGGTGAGTACCCGCTGGAGACCACCAGACACGAACGGTCACAACACCACCGGCAGCTGCAGCGCGCGGGTGCCCGTAACGTTCTCGGTAGGAGGGCTGAGAGGGGACGACCACCCGTTTATAGCAGTAGGGAGTTCGGTGGGGTTCCGCTTTAGCGTGGCACAGTTGGCAGACTGGGAATCCGACCGCGCGAGGAGCGGACCGGGAATAAACCAGCACCGGTTAGAGCTGGTGCTGTGGGTAGTCAGGGATAGGACGAGGGGAGGTCCACCCTGTACCTTTACAAACTACATTTCTAATTCTGGGAGAAAAGGAAAAGCAGGAAGGTCTTCCTGGAATATTTAGGAAAATTGTGGAAGTGAAGAGGAAGTCCATCCTGGAAAAAAATCTAAACCCAGGAGGAGAATTCTGGAATTCTGGAATTCTCTTTCTAATCAATTAGCAGGCTGGATATTTAAATATAATAAAATCAAACTCCAAATAAACTATTAATATTCAGATCTAATCTAATCTGATCTAATCTAATCTAATCTGATCTCGGATAGAGGCACTGGAATGGACGCACACCAGTTCTCAGGAATTCCTGGTAAAATATATATGTGTGTGTGAGTACACTATACACACTCTGAGTGTTCTGATCCAGTCGTAGACAGAACGGGTCGAAGGAGACGTCCCTCCGGTTCTTCCAGTCCATGTCCGAGTTAGAGGTGGAATATAAAAAGGAGATTGGATAATCTTCAAGGCTGTTTTGGAAATCTGGCGGTGTGTCCGATGAGCAGGCTGGAAAAACTGACTGGGAATAAACGGATCCTGTTCGGATCTGATCCTGAGTAGAACCTCTGACCCGGTTTTAAAAATTCCTGTTCAGTTTCAGGCGGATAAAAAAGCGAGGACGTCTCGAGAACTCGGTTCCTCTTTAGAGTTCCTACAACCCGCAGAACCAAAAAGACAAAACGGACGGTGTTCCGATCTAATACCTGGTGGAAGGGAAGCGGTTCCCTGTGCGCTCCTGAAAAAGAGTTCTTCAGAGGTTCTATAGAACCGGGAATGGTTCTGTTTACAGCCGTGAGCTCCTTATAGAACCACTGTGCTTAAGCGGGTCTTTGCATGGTGAAACGGTTCTGCAGATAGGGAACATGATGTCTGTGCTTCAGCGTACAGGAAGGTTCTATTTGAGGTTCTACTGTCAGTACTAGCCCAACATACCGTGTCAGGTACTCATGGCTCTAAAAAGAACCGTTCTGGTTTTTAAAGAACCCTTGGGAACCCTGTTTTAGGAGAGCAGCGTGTATCATTTTAGGACCTGGAAATACTAAGTTCCTTTGGGGGACTATTTGACCTCACAGCGCCCTGCAGCATGTATCCCTCCACCATGAATGGAGTTTAAGGCTGAGATCTTCTCCACACTATCATAAACAGCGTCTCAGACATCAGGCAGTGTATTCAGAACCACCTCCTGTAGGAACTTCCTGTGGGGGAGCTTTTAGAGGGGACGTCTGGTTACCTTCGCTAAAAGAACAGGGGTCATTTTGGATATTAAATATTTTGGAATAATTGTGGGAATTTGGTGGCGTTCCCGTTTGCAGGTTGGAAGCGAGGCTGGACGGGACCTGGTTCCTGTTTATAAGCTGCTGCGTTTCCTTCCGCTGTTTTCACGTAAACAAACAAACAAACAAACAGACGAATAAATAAAGACATGTTTACATGGGGAACCTGATTATGATGCAGGGCCTGCAGAATCGCTCCACACGTCCCGGGAGGTGGAGGTACGTGGTGTGCGGGGTATAGGCCTGTAGTTTGTGTGGTCGTTACTGAACACCATGTGAAGCTGTATATACCGTGAGTCTTTCCGCACGTCCCGGCTGAGGGAGAGCTGAGCCGCGCGTCCTCTACAGACTCACTCGTAAAAAGGCCTGGGGGTTTACGTGTCCTCATTCACTCAGATTTACAATTTAAAATATTTAAAATCAGTTTAAAATCATCACCACATCTGGGGGTTTGTCCCGTATCTAACCAGCACATCTGTATAACCCAGCGTCCACACAAACACACGGCATCGAGCCCCACCCTCTAAATCACAGTCCACCCCACGACATCAGTCAGGACATCCCAGCCCCACGTCCTTCCTGAAGGACATCATGGACATCACACCCAAACCGTCCTTCCAGGAAAACCTGAGTCTCCTGAACCGGAGCTTTACAGGGAGGCCCAACACGCTCCTCGCTGCCTGTGTGGGGTAATGTGAGGAGAATTGTGATTTTGATTTTGGAGCGTTCCTATTGGTCCGTTCATTCAGAATTTTCCACACAACATAAAGAGCAGCTGCGGAGAGCAGGATACACAGAAAACTGAAAACCACAACAAATCTCAGTTTATAGAAAACCATCAGAATTCTAATCAAATTTTAAATCTCACAATTCAGAATCAGATATTTTACCCAAATTTTGGAATATTGTCCGGAAAGATTTCCTGAGCAGTCAGTTTACAGGAGAGGCCGAACGCTCCTCACTCTGTGTAGGTTAATGTGAGGAGATCCAGAGCGTTTCTATTGGTCCAGTCATCATCAATTATTCACACGATGTAAAGAATTAAAAATCATTAATAAAAGCTCAATTTATAAAATCAATTTTATAAATAATTCAAAATATAAATATGAAAAAAACACTACTTTAAAAATATTAAATATATAAAACAGAAGAATAATTTTATATTTTGGCTCCAGTTAAATCTGATGTTTCTCTGCACAGTTACTGTTTATTTTAGCTTTCAATTTTCAATTTTAATTTAAACTGTATATTGTACAAACGTGCCACAGTGTGTAGTAGTAGTAGTAGTAGTGTAGTGTGCAGTAGACTGTGTAGTAGTGTGTAGTAGTGTTTAGCAGTGTGTGTAGTAGAGTGTAGTAGTGTGTAGTGGAGTTTGTAGTAGTGTGTGTAGCGGAGGGTGTAGCAGTGTGTGAAGCAGTGTGTAGTGGAGTGTGTAGTAGAGTGTAGTAATGTGTGGTAGTGTGTAGTAGAGTGTGTAGTAGAGTGTAGTAGTAGAGTGCGTAGCAGTGTATGTAGCGGAGGGTGTAGCAGTGTGTGAAGCAGTATGTAGCGAAGTGTGTAGCAGAGTGTAGTAATGTGTAGTACTAGTGTGTAGCAGTGTGTGTAGTAGTAGTGTGTAGCAGTGTATCTCTGTAGAGGATGTGCAGCTTATATACACCCACAGAATTACCACACACTCCGTAGGCAGAACCTCACCGCAGTGGGGGTGTTGGTGTCATATTTCTCCAGCTCATAAATAATCCCCCCTAATCAGTGATATTAAATTAGTGGTGTTTAATGAGACGCGTTCTAGATACTTTAACTAAGAACCCACACTGTCAAACCTGCTTCACCGCTACGACCTCCTGAGACCCAGATCATCCAAACAGCATCAGCAGAGATTTGCTTAAAGGACAATCCGAAGCGCTCCGTTCTAGATACAGTCAGATCTGTCCACAGTGGTGGTGAAGGTAACCAGACGTCCCCTCTAAAAGCCCCCCCACAGGAAGTTCCTACAGGAGGAGGTTCTGAATACGCTGCCTGATGTCTGAGACGCTGTTTATGATAGTGTGGAGAAGATCTCAGCCTTAAACTCCATTCATGGTGGAGGGATACATGCTGCAGGGCGCTGTGAGGTCAAATAGTCCCCCAAAGGAACTTAGTATTTCCAGGTTTTCCAGATTTTCATCATCAGCATTCCATACACACTCAGAAGACACGTGCAGGTTCACTGAGTTAGATAAGGTTAGTTTCGCCCAGGCTCAGGATAGTCAGTGTTCAACCAGTGTTAGTATTGTTTATGTTTTTGTTTATTTGCTGTTTATTTGTTGTTTATTCGTTGTTTATTTGTTGTTTAGGGGTTTATGGGTCTTTTATATAGCTCATTGGGAATCTGTTGTACGGTAGGATCCGGGGAGGATCACTGGGCTCCACCCTGAAACAGACTTTATTATTTATATAATATTATAGTAACACTGTAAACAGAGCCCGGGCTGTTCCACCGCTACATGGAATTAATATTTCCCATATGACTGTACAGGAGGTAACCGGAATTACCCTGTACAGTACACTCTATATTATTTATATATTATATAATATATATAAGGTATAATAAGAACTAGAATGTCATATAAATATTCAGTATATATGTATAGTATATATTGTGGATAGTTTAATATGAAATATAGACTAAATATTTTTATAAATAAACACCAGTTATTTATTTCTGGTTATTCAGTATTTAATTTTAATTATAATATCAGATATTATAGTATCTACTGAATTGATCCGCAGTGCAGAATAATAATCATTAAAGAAGCATTAAATTTCACTAAAAATTTTTTTTTAAATAAATATTTTAATTGTTACAGATCTGTCTTATTTTTTGTATTCATATTTTAATATTCTTAAATATTTTATATAATTCCTATCCATCATTCCAGCATGTTTAAGAGCACAATTTAAATTTATTTTCTGGAAAAGAATTAAGAATAAAATGTTAAATGTGCTAAAATATTTCCACAAAAATAATAAATAAACATAACATAATAGTTCAGTATTTATTAAATAAAGAGTTAAATTTAAAGGAATAAAATGAATTAATAAAGTGTGCAGAAGTGTGCGGATGTGTATGTTTAATATTTTTAAACCTATTAAAGATGCAGGAGAGTGTTCAGGCACAGTGTGTGGCTGGATTATTACTGGCACAGAGCCAAAGCCAAAAAACTCTTTTATCTTTGATGATATTAAAGAGAAGGGAAATATAAGCTTCAGGGTTAATTTATAAATAATCAATAAACACAGTTACAGGTAATTAAACTTTCACAGACGTGTACCGAGCGTCTCCACACGGAACATTCACCTGTTCATACCTTCAGTGTTAATTAAATTACTGACATTATTATTATTATTATTATTATTATTATTATTATTTATTAGCATCATTATTGTTTAATATTATGAGCATTATTATTATTATTAGCGTTATTATTTATTATCATTATTATTAATATTGTTATATTGTGATGGTGAGATTAACGCTGATATGAACTAGTGGTGCTGTTCTGCTCTGCTGAGTGAGAGAGTAGGAACGCTGGAGTCCGGCTGTGAGCACAGCAGCTGCTTCTGTTCCAGGGAAAATCCACCACGCTTCCAAAATTCCTCAGTGGTTTGGTGTGAGGTGGTTCAGAGGTTCTGTACAGTGGTGGTGATGGGAACCAGGGTTCTCCATATCTAGAACACACACACATGTATATATATATATATATATATATATATATACACTGTATTGACTATCTAGAACCACCAGTGAACCTACACGTGTCTTCTGAGTGTGTATGGAATGTTGGTGATGAAAATCTGGAAAACCTGGAAATACTAAGTTCCTTTGGGGGACTATTTGACCTCCCAGCGCCCTGCAGCATGTATCCCTCCACCATGAATGGAGTTTAAGGCTGAGATCTTCTCCACACTATCATAAACAGCGTCTCAGACATCAGGCAGCGTATTCAGAACCACCTCCTGTAGGAACTTCCTGTGAGGGAGCTTTTAGAGGGGACGTCTGGTTACCTTCACCAACACTGGGAACAGTTCTGAGTTTTTCTAGAATGAAGCATTCCACACCAAACTGAACGGAATGTTATTCTGGGAATTTGGTGGAGTTCCCCTGTAACGGTGGTACTGCGTGTACACTATAGCTCGGCGGGTTTAGAGGTGGTTCAGGAGTCTGTTCCGTGTTTCCTGTGTTTCCGCAGCAGCAGGTTATTAATAAACCCCAGATAATAAAGCACAGTGATCAATCGGGCTGATAGATACTGGTTTATCAGAGCTGTTTGGACTCCTCTACCGCGTTTGCAGTTCTGATGATCTGTTACTGGTTATTAATGATGATCTTCTTTACACTGTGGGTGAATGGTCTCGATGAATGGACTGACTCAGGAGAAAAAAAGATATGAGGTAGAGAAAGGGAGAGTAAGTAGAGAGAGAGAGAGAGAGAGAGAGAGAGAGAGAGAGAGAGAGAGAGAACAATGGGATGAGTGAAATAGATAATGAGACAAAAAAGAAAGGAAGAGAGAGAGAAAAGAAACCAGAGAACAAGACAGATAGAGGGAGAAAAAAGAGAGGACAGAGAGAGACAGACTGTGACAGAGAGAGAAAACACTGAAAAAGAGAGAGAGAGGACACAGAGAGAAATAGAGGACGCAGAGAGAGAGAGAGAGACAGAGAGAGAGAGAGAGAGAGAGAGAGAGAGAGAGATAGAGAGAAAGAGAGAGAGAGAGAGAGAGAGAGAGAGAGAGAGGGAGAGAGAGAGAGAGATAGAGAGAGAGAGAGAGAGAGAGAGAGAGGGAGAGAGAGAGAGAGAGAGAGAGAGAGAGAGAGAGAGGGAGAGAGAGAGAGAGAGGGAGTGAGAGAGAGAGAGAGAGAGAGAGAGAGAGAGAGAGAGAGAGAGAGAGAGAGAGAGAGAGTAGAGAGAGAGAGAGAGACCGCCAGATGGGACAGAGAGAGAGAGAGTGAGAGAGAGAGAGAGAGAGAGAGAGAGAGTGAGAGAGAGATAGAGAGAGAGAGAGAGAGAGAGAGAGAGAGGGAGTGAGAGAGAGAGAGAGAGGGAGAGAGAGAGAGAGAGAGAGAAAGAGAGAGGGAGAGAGAGAGAGAGAGAGAGAGAGAGAGAGAGAGAGAGAGAGAGAGAGAGAGAGAGAGGGTGATGTGTATTGAAGGTGAGGTCTAATTAGTGAGTGTGTGAATGATTGATATTCAGCTCTTTGATCTGCTCCTAATCTGATTGGACGGTGGAGATCGATCTGGAGGAATTCCAGTAATCTCCACTCAGAGGTCACTAATGCAGGAGACTGCTGACCACTCCAACACCTCCTCATTAGACCTACAGCGCTCCTCCGGGACTCCTCCGTGAGAGAGGGAGAGGGAGCAGGGTCAGTCTCCGTCCGCCCGCCCGCGCCGCAGCGGAGCCTGAATCCCACAGAGATCAATAACGGCTGCGTGAGAGCTGCGCCGAGAGCTCAGCGCAGAGCCCTCACAGTGCTGGTGAATGGAACCAGACGTCCCTCTCTAAAAACTGACCCCTGGTTCCCTTCAGCACCACTCTGAACCACCTCACACCAAACACGCCTACACCTCACACACGGAATTCCAGAGGAAATCTAAAATTCCCTGGAATATGCAGGAGTGGGAGTAGAAAATTCCAGAACAGGCTCCAGCCTCAGCTAGAGATGTTGGCAGGTTGTTGGCATTGTATTCCAGGTGGTTGCTAATATGTGTGCATACGTGACATCACCATCGAGCCCGCTTAACCGCCCCGGCGTGAGGGGCTGCTGATGACTCCGCCCCGCAGGGACACGCCGCTGGCTGATAGGGAGCCGCTGACTGAGCCGCTCTGTCAAACCCGGCTCGTGTTGCTGTTTTGAGCGTTCTTGTCTTTCTCTTTCCAGCACACAGATTAGATCAGACACGCTGTCAGGAATCAGCAATTAAGAGTGATTAGACCCGGGGTTTAATTACAGGCTTATGGAAGCTTTACCTCCGTAAAATAAACAGTGGGAATATTTCCTTACCTGCCAGCGCAGCTCTGCAGGCGGAGCACCGCAGGCGGAGCACTGCTGGCCAGCCGGCGTGATGGAGCAGACCGGAATGCTGCCCTGTATCGGATTTATGTTTCGGAAAAGCCCCTTTGTGAAGTCCCACCTGACGGAGCGTGCGTTCCCACCTTAAAGAGCCCATATCATGGAAAAGCGCTCTTCTGGTTTGAGGGGTAATCAGGCGTGTAGGCCAGCACCGCCCGCGCTCCAGTCCGCACAGT
>JAMWET010005302.1:35000-57500 GCA_024036415.1 Prochilodus magdalenae
GTGTTTAATTTGTGAGCCGAGGCCACTTAGCCTGTTCGGAGGCGGCGGGGCGTACGCAGCCGAGTTTCCTCTTTGAGGCCGGGTGTGTTCTTTGAAGTGTCATTATCTCACCTCAGACTGCCTTATCTGCGCCGGACTGCTGATACGATATCTTCAGAGATTAACGTTGACCCTGAGTTTGTGCGTGAGACAGAAAAGATAAAACTGAACTCAAACTCAATAATTCATAACGGGTACTGAAAAATTAGTAGTAGATACTGAATAATTCATAGTAGATACTGAATAATTCATAGTAGATACTGAATAATTCATAGTGGATACTGAATAATTCATAGTGGATACTGAATAATTCATAGTGGATACTGAATAATTCATAGTAGATACTGAATAATTCATAGTGGATACTGAATAATTAGTAGTAGATACTGAATAATTCATAGTAGATACTGAATAATTCATAGTGGATACTGAATAATTCATAGTAGATACTGAATAATTCATAGTAGATACTGAATAATTCATAGTGGATACGGAATAATTCATAGTGGATACTGAATAATTCATAGTAGATACTGAATAATTCATAGTGGATACGGAATAATTCATAGTGGATACTGAATAATTCATAGTGGATACTGAATAATTCATAGTAGATACTGAATAATTCATAGTGGATACTGAATAATTCATAGTGGATACTGAATAATTCATAGTAGATACTGAATAATTCATAGTAGATACTGAATAATTCATAGTGGATACTGAATAATTCATAGTGGATACTGAATAATTCATAGTAGATACTGAATAATTCATAGTGGATACTGAGTAGCCATGCAGTTAGCATGATCTGTTCTCTGATTAGCCGTGTTGCTTTAGTGCTAACAGTAAGGAGACAGTCCCCAGACACAGAGCCTGGACTGACAGGCTGGGTTCTATGCCGGCGGTGAACCTGACTGTGGATGGGATTATCTGATGAACTCTGGGATTAGTTAGTCATGCGTTCTCTCAGAAACGACCCCGTATTAAGAAAGAGTGATGACGTCTGTGTAAACAGAGTGGCGACGTTCCTGCGCAGCGTTTAACCTTCCCTTCAAGGCCGTCCTCCCTACGGGTGGCCCTGAGGGACATTAAACTCTCATTATCTCCTGTCAGGGAGTAATTACCTTCTAACGGATCTCGGGTCGGCGCCTGCACCACGGTCACTCAGAGCGCCGTGCTGCTGTACGGTCGGCGAGCGGGCTCGTGAAGCTGCTCGGGGTCCAGAAGGCTCGATTTAGCGTTGATAATGACTCTCAGCAGGCGGCTCTGTCACCGCGAGGTCGGACGGACCCTCGTCTGTACGCAGGTCTGGCTTTTCAGGTTTACTGACCCCGAGCATTCCCGGGCTTTCACAGTGGCTGCTGTAACCTGCTCAGATCTGCTGCCAGAGGGGCGACAGGGCGCGTGTCACACCAGTCAGGTTAACGGATCGCCCGGTGGAATTAGAGCGTAGTGTGAGCGGCTGCGTTTCCTATCACTGTATAAAACAGGCTCCAGGAGGAAGGAGCGAGCGCACGCTGTCCGAACGCCGTCCTCCTCGCCCGGCTCCTGGCTCATAAAGCCAAAGCACCCGTCAGGAAATCAGTTCAAACAGAATGCAGCGTTATTGATCACTCCAGAGCGGCGACATCAAAGACGAGGCCACAGATCCTCTTCCCCAGCATTTATAGTCTTGTTCAGAATTCCAGCCCGGAATTTTTAACCTTTAACCTTAACGTTTTTTCCCAGTGACCACTGTGAAATCTGATTCTGATTGGATTTCTATGGATACGTCTCAGTCGGGACAATCTGGACACTCAAATCCGATATCAAATCCAGAGTGAGGGAAGTGCTGGGATTCGGGAAGAGTGCCACAGAGGGAACTGGGAAATCCGATTCCGAGTTTTTCAGTGCTGTCAGTAGTAGACCTGGTGGTTTGGTACGGCTTCAGACTCAGGGTAATGTTCAGGTGCTCCACGTGTATATACAGGTGTAAACGCCCCTTTTAAACCAGATCATACACAGCACACCTTTAACAACCAAAGCCCCTCCCAGCACTGTGGCTCCTCCCCCTGATGTTCTGCATATGGGGAAGACTCACTCAACCCACTCTTTTACTGCAGCAGTGAGTTAAAATCAGCAGCCTGAGCTGATCACACTTACCTGATAACTGGTGAAGGAACAGTGTTGGTGTGTGGATGAAGGGATGAAGAGGTGAAGGAATGATGTGGGTGTGTGGATGAAGGGATGAAGGGGTGAAGGAACAGTGTTGGTGTGTGGATGAAGGGGTGAAGGAACAGTGTTAGTGTGTGGATAAAGGAATGAACGGGTGAAGGAACAGTGTCGGTGGTGGATGAAGGAATGAATGGGTGAAGGAAGAGTGTTGGTATGTGGATGAAGTGGTGAAGGAAAAGTGTTGGTGATGGATGAAGGGGTGAATGAACAGTGTTGGTGTGTGGATGAAGGGATGAAGGGGTGAATGAACAGTGTTAGTGTGTGGATGAAGGAATGAAGGGGTGAAGGAACAGTGTTAGTGTGTGGATGAAGGGATGAAGGAACAGTGTTAGTGTGTGGATGAAGGGATGAAGGGGTGAATAAACAGTGTTGTGTGTAGATGAAGGGATGAAGGAACAGTGTTAGTGTGTGGATGAAGGAATGAAGGGGTGAAGGAACAGTGTTGGTGTGTGGATGAAGGGATGAAGGAACAATGTTAGTGTGTGGATAAAGGAATGAACGGGTGAAGGAACAGTGTCGGTGGTGGATGAAGGAATGAATGGGTGAAGGAAGAGTGTTGGTATGTGATAGGATGGATGAAGGGGTGAAGGAAGAGTGTTGGTGTGTGGATAAAGGGATGAAGGAACAGTGTTAGTGTGTGGATGAAGGGATGAAGGAACAGTGTTAGTGTGTGGATGAAGGAATGAAGGGGTGAAGGAACAGTGTTAAGTGTGTGGATGAAGGGATGAAGGAACAGTGTTAGTGTGTGGATGAAGGAATGAAGGGGTGAAGGAAGAGTGTTAGTATGTGGATGAAGGGGTGAAGGAACAGTGTTGGTATGTGGATGAACGGATGAAGAGGTGAAGGAATGGTGTTGGTGTGTGGATGAAGGAATGAAGGGGTGAAGGAACAGTGTTAGTGTGTGGATGAAGGGATGAAGGGGTGAAGGAAGAGTGTTGGTGTGTGAATGAAGGGGTGAAGGAACAGTGTTAGTGTGTGGATGAAGGAGTGAAGGAACAGTGTTGGTATGTGGATGAACGGATGAAGAGGTGAAGGAATGGTGTTGGTGTGTGGATGAAGGAATGAAGGGGTGAAGGAAGAGTGTTGGTGTGTGGATAAAGGGGTGAGGAACAGTGTTGGTGTGTGGATAAAGGGATGAAGGAACAGTGTTAGTGTGTGGATGAAGGAATGAAGGGATGAAGGAACAGTGTTGGTGTGTGGATGAAGGGATGAAGGGGTGAAGGAACAGTGTTGGTGTGTGGATGAACGGATGAAGAGGTGAAGGAATGGTGTTGGTGTGTGGATGAAGGAATGAAGGGGTGAAGGAAGAGTGTCGGTGGTGGATGAAGGAATGAATGGGTGAAGGAAGAGTGTTGGTATGTGGATGAAGTGGTGAAGGAAAAGTGTTGGTGATGGATGAAGGGGTGAATGAACAGTGTTGGTGTGTGGATGAAGGGATGAAGGGGTGAATGAACAGTGTTAGTGTGTGGATGAAGGAATGAAGGGGTGAAGGAACAGTGTTAGTGTGTGGATGAAGGGATGAAGGAACAGTGTTAGTGTGTGGATGAAGGGATGAAGGGGTGAATGAACAGTGTTGTGTGTAGATGAAGGGATGAAGGAACAGTGTTAGTGTGTGGATGAAGGAATGAAGGGGTGAAGGAACAGTGTTGGTGTGTGGATGAAGGGATGAAGGAACAGTGTTAGTGTGTGGATGAAGGAATGAAGGGATGAAGGAACAGTGTTGGTGTGTGGATGAAGGGATGAAGGGGTGAAGGAACAGTGTTAGTGTGTGGATGAAGGGGTGAAGGAACAGTGTTGGTGTGTGGATGAACGGATGAAGAGGTGAAGGAATGGTGTTGGTGTGTGGATGAAGGAATGAAGGGGTGAAGGAAGAGTGTTGGTGTGTGGATAAAGGGGTGAGGAACAGTGTTGGTGTGTGGATAAAGGGATGAAGGAACAGTGTTAGTGTGTGGATAAAGGGGTGAGGAACAGTGTTGGTGTGTGGATGAAGGGATGAAGGAACGGTGTTGGTGTGTGGATGAAGGGGTGAGGGGCAGCTACAGACAGGTCTAGCTTGCTAGCTGCTGGTTGTGCTGGCTGTGCTGGTTAGCGTCTCTGACTCTCTCTCTCTACCTCGGCCCTGTTTGAACAGATTGTAGATTTTGAATTCTAGTGCGTCGTGTGACGTTAGCAGCCTTGTAGCTCCAGCGCTAAGCTAACCGTCAGGCACTCCGCGCCTCGGCTACATCTGAGGGAAGTATCGTTTTACACCGAGCTATTTCCTCCAGCTCATCAGCCTGAGGTTGGCAGTATGAGGAGTTTGGTATGCTCCTGTGTTTTCTTAAATGATGAGGAGTGCAGGAGGTGGTTAGGTGGGCATGGGTGGTTAGCGGTGGGATGGGGCAGTGGGGTAACAGGCACTGCGGTGGTGCTGGTGGTGGTTATGGAATTCCTACAGCAACAATACCCAGAATTCATCAAAGTCTAAAGCAAATAAACGAACTGCTGAATTATCCCCAAACTTTAATCCCACCGTGTTGTTGTTTTTGGATCATGTGATTTCCCCAAACGGAGCCAGTGCGAGCTCTCTGGCCAGCGGCATACGGTAGTTTCCCATAATCCCTCACTGCCCAGCGTACTTGTGCAATAGTTTCAGAAATAATGCTATTCAGTTGTGGCATTCCAGCAGCAGTAGGCTTTAGAACAAATCTTTCACAACCCCACACCACCACCCTTCGGCCCACCCCCACCCCTAAACCCACCCCCACCCTTCATCCCAGCCCTCACGCTCCACATATAAAACATAGCACTCAAATTAGACTCCCTGGCCACTTTATCAGAAACACCCCCTTGTGCTTGCACTAACTGGCCACTTTATCAGAAACACCCCCTTGTGCTTGCACTAGCTGGCCACTTTATTGGAAACCCCTTGTGCTTTGGTTCTGTCCGTCCTGCGGCTCTGTGGTCAGGTGCTAGTTATTGATGAAGGCCTACAGGACGTCTCCACTCCGTAACCGAACACCAGGAAGGTGAGGTCACCAGGGCGGTGTTTCTGGAGTTCATTTTGAAGCTGAAGGGGAGAAATTTGGGCTATTTGAAAAATGTAGGCGGGGCCAAACCATAGACACATGGGGTTCAGATTTATAGCCTTAGGCACTTCCTGTCTGCTCATCATTCACTTTCAGAGACACTTTAGGCAACACGGAGATATACACAGTGTGAAGGGCCTCGGCACGGTCCACCCAGAGGCCAGAGCGCTGACTCCCTGCAGACTCCTGTGTATAACTCTAGGCTCTAAATGTAGGTACTGTGGTATAGACTGAGTCTGTTCTACAGTTCCTCATTAGGTGGAGTGTATAACTCTAAGCTCTAAATGTAGGTACTGTGGTATAGACTGAGTCTGTTCTACAGTTCCTCATTAGGTGGAGTGTATAACTCTAAGCTCTAAATGTAGGTACTGTGGTATAGACCGAGTCTGTTCTACAGTTCCTCATTAAGCTCTAAATGTAGAGTGGTATAGACTGAGTCTGTTCTAACTCTAAGGTATAACTCTAAGCTCTAAATGTAGGTACTGTGGTATAGACCGAGTCTGTTCTACAGTTCCTCATTAGGTGGTGTGTATAACTCTAAGCTCTAAATGTAGGTACTGTGGTATAGACTGAGTCTGTTCTACAGTTTCTCATTAGGTGGAGTGTATAACTCTAAGCTCTAAATGTAGGTACTGTGGTATAGACTGAGTCTGTTCTACAGTTTCTCATTAGGTGGAGTGTATAACTCTAAGCTCTAAGTGTAGGTACTGTGTACGGCCTTGCTGGGCCTGTTTGGGTTTACCGGACCAGACACTGAACTCCAGTGGTCATTTCCAGAAAGCCATTCCCTGAACCTGCCAGAGTGATTCAGGGACGAGCTCTGGTGTGTAAACACCTCAGCAGGTGACGGCTGTGTGTAAATGGGCCAGAAAGAGAAAGCACTGCCTAAGATAACAGCGCAACACCCAGAGACGGACCTGCCGTCCTCAGGAACACCGTCTGAGGGAAAAACAAAGCGCTCCAAATCATCCTCAGAGCCGGGCTGAGTGGAAACAGATCCTCCAGCACTGAGTCACCGCGCACAGACAGCCTGGACTTTCCTATCAGCTCCAGCACAGACTCCAGGCCCTCACCGGCCCCCATTACCACCCGCAGTACTGTAGCCCACTGTAAGAGGTGGAGAGGCGGGGGGCGTACAACACACACAACAGAGTGGGATTAATAACTCTCTACAGATTAACTCTTTAATCCACTATGAATTATTCAGTATCCAGTATGAATTATTCAGTATCCACTATGAATTATTGAGTATCCACTATGAATTATTGAGTATCCACTATGAATTATTCAGTATCCAGTATGAATTATTCAGTATCTACTATGAATTATTCAGTATCTACTATGAATTATTCAGTATCAACTATGAATTATTCAGTATCCAGTATGAATTATTGAGTATCTACTATGAATTACTCAGTATCCAGAATGAATTATTCAGTATCTACTATGAATTACTCAGTATCCAGTATGAATTATTCAGTATCCACTATGAATTATTCAGTATCTACTATGAATTATTCAGTATCTACTGTGAATTATTCAGTATCCACTATGAATTATTCAGTATCTACTATGAATTATTCAGTATCCAGTATGAATTATTCAGTATCTACTATGAATTACTCAGTATCCACTATGAATTATTCAGTATCTACTATGAATTATTCAGTATCTACTATGAATTATTCAGTATCCACTATGAATTATTCAGTATCTACTATGAATTACTCAGTATCCACTATGAATTATTCAGTATCTACTATGAATTATTCAGTATCCACTATGAATTATTCAGTATCTACTATGAATTATTCAGTATCCAGTATGAATTATTCAGTATCTACTATGAATTACTCAGTATCCACTATGAATTATTCAGTATCTACTATGAATAATTCAGTATCTACTATGAATTATTCAGTATCCACTATGAATTATTCAGTATCTACTATGAATTAATCAGTATCCACTATGAATTATCCTGTATCCAGTATGAATTACTCTGTACTGCCTCTATATGTTCCCGGTACGTTCTATGTAGGGCTGAGTTATTCCACAGCGGAGGCTGACGGAGTCAGGTAGATGCGGTTCTGGGCTTTCTTGGAAGACGATGAGGAAGGTTATGTAATTTGAGGGACTTGTCTGCGTTAGACTGTGATCTGACAGAAACATAAACACTGAGGCAGAGAAACATGACGAGTCCTGAAAGCGTTCCTGAGCCCGAGGGTCTGAACACGCCCTCCACTCATCAGCACTCATCAGTCTGTCAGACGCAGAACACACGGCTTTACTGACTAATTTGATGAGATAATGTGTGGATGGAGGTTTAAGCTGTAGTCACAGCAGCTTCACTCAGTCCAAACACAGCTCAGCGTTCCTCACATCTGATCCGCTGCGCCGCTCTGAACCCGGACCCACCTAACTGCGTGCGTGTTTCATAACCTTACAGGCATTTTTCATCTAAAAGATCATGTTCGAAGGAGAAGTCCACAGAATTTTAGAATTTTATCTTTTTATGTTGACAAGGAGCGGCCAAACCAAACTACATAGCCACACCCCATTTCCGGAAAGGCTGGGACACTTTATTAAATAGGTCAAAACCAAGATTCTGCCACCACAATAGTGACTTCCGACGTTTAGGCTCAGAAACATGATTACGTGATGGATTAATTAATGACACATTTAAAAATGATCGAGTGAAAATAAATACTGGGAGGGGATTCTGGGAATCTGGAGAAATGTCGGGCCGTGTGAGGCAAGGCCAGAACCTTCGAGCTCTCAGACACCAGTGTATGAGAAACCATCTTCAACATAGCCACATGGAATCGGGAATACGCGGAAAAACCACCACCACATACAGTAACTCGGTCCACGCCACTTCTACACAGAGGCACCGCCGAGTTCTCTGGGCCAGGGCTCACCTCAGAGGTCCGCAGTACAAGAGACGCGTGTCCTGCGGTCAGACCAGTCCACGTCTCAACGTGCTTTCGGGAAAACAGGCGCTGAGTTCTAGATGACAAAGACAAAGGGCACCATCCCGACCTCTCTCAGCGAAAGGTGTGACACATGGGTGACCTGTACATGCTCCTGTAGCCTGGAGCTGTATAATTGGGTTTAGGAACATCTTATTTTGGGAATTCCACTGTAATTCCAGCAGGGAAATTCCAGGTCTCGTTCTGCATGTGCTACAGCAGTGGGGCTTGACTGACCAGCCTGCAGTCCAGTCTGGTATCGGAAATAACGTATGGAGTATGATGAAGAAGAGAATCAGACCACGAGCACGGAACACTGAGCAGCTTGAGTCCTGTATGGAGCAGGAATGCACAAAAATTCCACTCGGAAAACTGGAATCCGTATCCTCAGTTCCCAAACCAGTAAACAGTGAAATGAAAGGAAAGATGATGTAACTCGGCGATAAACACGCCTCTGTCCCAACATTCTTTGAGGCATCATATTTTAAATATTTTCCAATGTATAAAGTTCAATAAAGTCGCTCGAGGAAAAGACCAGAATGCCTGTCTGTGTACTCCTGTCAGTCAAATCAAGCTTTGATCAGATGAACCAATCGCAGATCCTGGTCGTGTTGCACTCTACAAAATGTCCCAACTTTTCCAAAAATGGGGTTCGTAAATTAGGATCTTAGGTAACCTGAGTTCAGGTAATTAACATTACACCGGACTCTGGAAGTCCAATCCGGAATATCATTCCTAGAGGACAACCGGAATCAGACAACCGCCTAACTGACAGAGACATGAACGCTGTACTCGGGTCAGTTTGAACTCAGTTTACCAAAAGAATAAAACCCACATCACTGCTAAACAACACACACACACACTAACACACTCACATACACACTCACACTCACACACACACTCACACTCACACACACACACACTCACATACACACACACACACACCTCTACTAAACTCATTAATTAGTCTGAACTGAGAGCATGCACAGTCACCCCCACTGCAGGGGGTGGGGTAATAGAGCGGGGGTGGGCGGGTTTGTATGAGTGGGCAGTTGACCACCTCTAACGGCTGTTAAAGAGGCGCTAATGTGGGAAATTGGAGGCCATTAACTTTCCTTTGTTGTTCTGCTAATAAAACCCTGAAGAGGAAAAGCGGATTAACCTCCAGAGGTCTACTCCTCATCTACCGGCAGGAGAGAGAGGGGTGGGGTGGAGAGAGAGAGAGAGGGAGAGAGAGGGAGAGAGAGAGAGAGAGAGAGAGAGGGAGAGAGAGAGGGAGAGAGAGAGAGAGAGAGAGAGAGAGAGAGAGAGAGAGAGAGAGAGAGAGAGAGAGAGAGGGAGAGAAAGAAAGAATGAGAGAGAGAGGAAGAGGAAGAGGGAGAGAGAGAGAGAGAGAGAGAGAGAGAGAGCGAGAGAATGGGGTAGAGAGGGAGAGAGTCAAAGAGGGAGGGAGAAAGAGGTAGAGAGTGTAAGAGAGAGTGATAGATAATGAGAGAGGGAGAGAATGTGGGGGAGGGAGAGAGAGTTAGTATTGCTGCTACTGAACACTGATTGTTCAGCAGTGCCTCCACTGAACCTATTTTCCCACTATGAGGACGAAACAATCTCCAACACAGTGTCTGGCGAAGCTGCTGGCGTCGTCCATTCTAACATTCCTAACCGGCTGCAGGTGAATCCTCAGATACCTGTCTGGATCCACGCTCTGGATGTAGGCTGTTGTGAGGCGAGTGTGATGTGCGAGTGCACGAGTGTGTGTTGTGTTTGACAGACTCACATTTGCCTCTAATTAGTCGCCGGCCTGTTTGAGTCAGGCTCGTCTGACCGTGTTACAGGTCCCGAGCATGCTGGGAAGAGGGAATCTGAGAAAAGGTTCAGAGGTCCGTGGCCTCAAACGCCTCCTCTGTTAACCCTGCGCCTTAGAGCCTCCTTATACGATAGAATCTGATTTGCCCAGTCCTCCATGGGCGACTAGCCGACTCGAATTGGCTTCTTTAGTGTAGGCACTGGCGCTAGCATGGTGCTAACTGCATATACAGATCGGCACCCTTGCCTCAGGCCATGGGGAGGTGTTCAGTAATCCGTAGTAGACTCGGTTATACGCTTTCTATATCTATAAAGAGCACTAGAGCACATTAGCATTAGCGCACAGTAGCAGCCACCTGGAACACTGAACCGTCTCTGTTTCGTACTAGGTAGAGCTCGGCCCTGCCGGCAGTTTCGGACAAAGCTGAGGTGGTTTTGTTCCCCAGCTGATGGTGTTAGCCGGACTGTAGTTCCTTTCTGGCTGAACGAGAGATGATTCCACATTCACTACAGAGCGTATCCGCGAGGCAGGGAAACCGATCCTCTGTCTGATCAAAGACTCGGTCTGCAGGTTCTTCCTCTCTCTTATTTCTTTATGTCTCTCCAGGCCGATGTTTCGGAGGTCTCGCCCCCTCCCACCAGCAGGACACGGGGTGCGGCTCCCTCTCTCTGTTTGTAGAACTTTGTAGAACCCTGTTCACTGTCCAGCAGCATCCAGTCGTTCCATCTACTGAGTGAAATCAGCCACTAAGGTCATCCATCGCTGGCACAGCCTGTATAACCTCCAAACCAATAGCATGGGCCGCTCGGATCCTCACCAGTCACATGAGCCTAAGGTTACCATGTCCATGTGGTAGAGGGTATGAAGCCCCCCACCACTGGACTGTGGAGCACTGGAACAGCGTTCTCTAGTGTGATGGAGGTCCGTCCACTACCTCTGAGATACGCTGGTATGGTCCAGTACTGACCGTCCAATATCAGCACCACTAACGCTCAACCAAATCCTCACAGCAATGCTTAAAATTAGTACCTGACTTCACTGATACTCAATCAAATCCTCACAGCAATGTTCAACACCTAGTGCAAAGTCTTCCCAGTAGTGTAGAGGCTGTTACTGCAGCACTGACTTCTCAGTAATGAGACTTAACAAGGGCATGAATTCTTTCAACTACAAGCTGCTAGCTAACAGGTCCTGGTTTAGCCTAGCTAACCTAGCCAAACAAGCTAACGTGAGCACCCACTGGTAAAGCCGAACCGGCCCTTTGTGGAGACCCTTGATAGAGTCTGAACCCAGATCCTCATGCTTCAGTTGTCAGGACTTTTTCAGTGCTACCCAGCCAAAGGGAAGATTAGCTACCTGTAGCTAGCTATAGCTGTCTTCGTCAGCCCTTGTCTGACCAACAAACCTGACAGGCAGAGTATAAAGATGTGGGTTCGAGCAAGAAACACCGTATACACCCTCTATCAACGGTATCCACAAAGGGCCAGTTTAGCTTTGACCACTTGGCTGCTAGTGTTAGCCTGGTTAGCTAGAGGCATGCTAGCTAACATTAGAGCTCGCTGGTACCAGTCCGTGTGTTTCTTCATTGGTGTTAGAACGGTAACTCACCTTATCACCTGCAGGCACTCCTCTTCTCTTTCCCATCACAAGGAAAGGTCTAGAACGAGTAGATTTTGGACTTGGATCTTTTCAAACATTAAGGAGCGGAGAACTCCGGCCCGCTGGAACGATGACTCATCCGGTGCTGGAGAGGCTCGGATCTGGATGTCTCACCAAGCGGATGCACGTCTGGATATGATGGTCATCGTGCTGTAATTTAAAAGTAATTCCATCATTAACTGCACAGTTAGTCACACAGTGATTCACATTACGGTAACATTCAGACGGTCTGGACGAGTGCCAAACGGTCTGGACGAGTGCCAAGCGGAACTTTTCCTCTCCGCGAAACCAATAATAACTCTTCACCAGATTCAAACCGTGATCTCCGCTTCTGCCTACAAGCACAAACGAGATACGGGCTGAACGTTTAGAACATGCCTTTCCACACAAATCCTTCACCCAGCGTGATTCTGCAACACGCCCGCCCCGGCGCACAGACTTCTGAGAGCCGGGCAGGAAAGCGGGCTGCACCAGAAGAAAGAACAAGGCTGGGAACTGAAAGGACGACACACGCAAGACTTCACGAACAGACAAACAGACCCAGCGCTGTATACAAACAGGCCCCGAGCGCTAACAGAGCCCAGGTGAACACAGCGACGACAAGGGCGAGATAAAAGAGCAGAACTCAGTCCCATGACGAGGCTCTGCGGCAGACTTTCCTCTCAGCTTGTATCTGTCTGCCAGCAGGAAACACGCTTATCGGCCTGATGAGAAACATCTCGGTCGGACGCGAGAACCATCCTCGAGTGGGGGGGGCGACAGCTTCAGTTAGCGCGCTCAGGAAGTAGGTCAGTGCTTAGTTAGCATGTTTCTGAACGGCCCATAACGGTCCGGGCCCGGAGAGGTCGAGGGGTCGCAGGCAGAATCACGGTGTATCTGAGCTGGTTCTGCAGTCAGCGTGCTGCCCAGGAAGTCGGCTGGGTTCTAGGGTATCGTTCCACTGCAGAGGATCTTTCGTTTCCTGAAAGGTTAGGATTGATTGTTAGCATTGACTGTTCACCATGCTCCCCGTCTGGGAATAGCGTCCCGCCTCCAGCTCGACTTTCAGAAAGTTTTAACGGTGTACTTTTCCCGCTTGTGAGTAAAACGTCCACTGCTAATAGAAGTTAATTCACTTTATCACTATTTATCCTCGATTATCAGTTTTCTACTGACTGATTAGCAGCCCGCTAGCTACTCAGCTACTCAGGTGCAGTTGATCCTGAGTTAACTTGACCTCCAGAACATCCAGATGTTCACCATTACCTACAAAATAATCACACACCCCATTTAAAATAACAGAACGGGTAATGTTTCATAAACATTGGAGTTATTAATTCATTTTATTAAAAAAAATCTACATCATTTAAGTAGCCAGATGGCACAGCAGGTAGCGCCTTAGCTTCCCACCATGAAGGGCCTGGGTTTAACTCACCGGCCCCCGCAACCAGGGTCCTGTTACAGACTTTAAACCTAAATCTTACTGAAAGGATCAGATGTATGGTCTAATTAGTCATCAGTCCACTGTGTTCTAGCTACGAACTGGTCGTGCCAACCATAGTTAGCCTGGTGCTAATTAGCATTGGACCACAGATGCCACAAATGGAAAGTCTAGAGTTATGAAAGTGGCTGTAAGCTCTGTTAGCAAGAAACAACATATCATGCTAATATTCAGATTAGCACACAGAGTGTAGTACACAACCGAGACGCAGCCACAGTCTCCCCCTAGTGGTGAAGCTAAACATGCATCAACCATTCGAGAAAGAAGGAAGTAGATTAATACAGTTTCACCATCAAGACTGAGCTAGACACGGCCAAACCAGCCAATCAGGACTGTTGTATGGCATGTAGGCAGACACAGCTGACCAAGCCTGTCTATTGGTCAGGACTTCTGGAGCTGTGAAATTAGGAATCCGCCAATCAAATCTGGTTTACAATGAGTGGAATGTTCTAGATACGTTTAACTGAAGGTGCCACTGTAAAGCACCTACATATCAGAACCGGGTATGTGTTAACAGACGTTGGATGTTCAACACGGCATAGTGTTAGCTTCATGCTAACGTACTATTAGAAATCCCAAAGGGGTGCTAGCGGATGTTAGCATGATCGTTTTTAAGGGGTTTAGTTTTTGACCAGGTGGTGACCTGAAGTGAAGGTCCTGGCCTAGTGGGACCCCGGTTGGTCACTGAGGTGTAGCAGCGTTCAGCTACAGCTCTGCAGGTATGTGTGGAAGTTCTCACAAATATAGAAACGCTAGCGTGCATTACTGCTCGTCTCTCCTTTCGGGCTTTCCCAAAGTAATTTCGATCTGGCATCGTCCTCGACAACAAACACAGCACAGTCGCACCGCCCCGGCGCAGAGCGGCCAAAAATGCCTCAAAGCCTTTTACACCGCGCCAATAAACGCTGGAGAACTGAAAACAAACAGGACGCAATTACCGCTGCCGCTACGAGGCCCGGGACATCACCGGCACCACGTCCCAGAGATGACGGACGTACGGTGTAGAGGAGGGTAGGGAAAGCGGCGGGCCGGTCTCAGACACTCCGCTGTTATTATGGGATTGTAAAAGTGAGATGTTGATTGTTTTGTGAAAAACAGCAATTTAGCCGGAGCGATGATTTATTCCTGAAAGAGAACGGCATTCCTGAGTGTGTGAATCACTGCCAGTCCGTGTGGTCCCCCCCACCCCACCCACACACACACTCTCAGTGCAAGAGCCGCCGTCATAAACACAGCGCCGCAGCCGTCGCCAAGCAGCGCGTCAACATCGCATTAGCATGGCAGGAGGCCAGAGCAGCATCAGAGCATCAGAGAGAACAACAGCAGCTCGTCTACTGAAACGCCCAGCCATAGATCAGCACACCCCCACCCCCCGGAACCGCAGGCGTAGACCACTCGGTTCATCAACCCCGGGTCCAAAGTAGCTGGGGCTGATGTGCCGCGCCAGGAGAGCAGGCCGTGGTTTATAAACCCTCTGTGACCGGCGTGTGAACGCTCTACCTTATTAACGTCCGCGCTTTCCCTACATGTAGTGTGGCCTCCTGTCACTGGATGCTCCGCTGTAGGAGGTGTGGCTATGCAAAGTAGTAGTGCAGGGAGGCTCTCAGGAAAGAGGAGATGGTCCCAGGCTGAAACGTAAAGTTGGGAGAAACCTCGTAATGCTCCACATGTCCGGAGGTGTGGCCGATGGGCTGCTCTCGGGGTGGGGTAAGGGAGGTTTGGAGAAGGGGGTGCCGAGGCCGATGGGCTGCTCTCGGGGTGGGGTAAGGGAGGTTTGGAGAAGGGGGATTTGTGGCGGATGGGCTTCTCTTGGGGTGGGGTAAGGGAGCTTTGGAGAAGGGGGCTATGTGTCTGATGGACTGATCTCGGGGTGGGGTAAGGGAGGTTTGGAGAAGGGGGTGCTGAGGCCGATGGGCTGCTCTCGGGGTGGGGTAAGGGAGATTTGGAGAAGGGGGTGCTGAGGCCGATGGGCTGCTCTCGGGGTGGGGTAAGGGGGTTTTGGAGAAGGGGGTGTTGTTGGATACAGGAGGGGGGAGGGGAAGCGAGGGGGTACTGAGGCCGATGAGCTGCTCTCGCGGTGGTGGAAGGGGTTTTGGAGAAGGGGGATGTGTGGCGGATAGGCTGCTCTCGGGGTGGGGTAAGGGAGATTGGGGTGCTGAGGCTGATGGGGTGCTCTCAGGGTGATGGGGTGCTGAGGCTGATGGGTTGCTCTCAGGGTGGGGTAAGGGAGCTTTGGAGAAGGAGGCTATGTGTCTGATGGGCTGCTCTCGGGGTGGGGTAAGGGAGGTTTGGAGAAGGAGGATGTGTGGTGGATGGGCTGCTCTCGGGGTGGTGGAAGGGGTTTTGGAGAAGGGGGTGCTGAGGCCGATGGGCTGCTCTCGGGGTGGGGTAAGGGAGCTTTGGAGAAGGGGGTGCTGAGGCCAGTGGGCTGATCTCGCGGTGGTGGAAGGGGTTTTGGAGAAGGAGGATGTGTGGTGGATGGGCTGATCTCGGGGTGGAGTAAGGGGGTTTTGGAGAAGGAGGATGTGTGGTGGATGGGCTGCTCTCGGGGTGGGGTAAGGGAGATTTGGAGAAGGGGTGTTGTTGGATACAGGAGGTGGGAGGGGAAGCGAGGGGGTGCTGGATTAATGAGAGTTTTGGTGAACTGTCTGTTGAAGTGTTTATTATTTGAGCCGTTAGCTGGAGCGCAGCACTGAGCCGCCACAGGTCTGACGGGCTCTTTGAAGGAGCTGCCCTGACGTTGAGAACCTGCCTGATAACGCTGATAGAGCAGGAGAGAGAGAGTTCCTGCACTCCTCGGACAGCTCAGTGTTGTTTGTCGTTATCGTCCAACACCTACTTTATCTAATCAGCACTTAATGAATTTACCGGCTGGACGCTGAGGAGAACCCTGATAGCATCTGTCCGTATCACAGGACCCCCACTATAGGGGGGGCGGCAGGTCGTCCCTGTACCGAGTGTTCATGTTCAGATTAACGCTGTAAAGCCCTTTAAAGACTCTGTGTGCCTGTGTTCAGCATTCAGCATCGCATGCACCCACCACACACACACACCTCACACACACACACACCTCACACACACACACCTCACACACCTAACACACACACACACACACACACACCTAACACACACACACACTCACACATACACACACATACACCTAACACTCACACACCTAACACACACACACACACACACTCTCACACACACACAAACACACTCACACATACACACACACACACCTCACACTCACACACCTAACACACACACACACACACACACACTCTCACACACACACAAACACACACACACACCTCACACACCTAACACACACACACACACACATACACATACACACACACACCTCACACACACTTCACACACACCTAACACACACACACCACACTCCTCTGTAGGCTGTATGTAGTATGTAGTGAAGGGAAAGAGGAGAGAAAGACAGAACTCATCTGGATCAGCCTTTCCCTAAACCCCCTCCTCCTCTCTCTCACACACACACCAGCGCTGGTGTTACTGTACCTATGAGGACTTACGAGGTCTGTATTCCTACAGCCATGTAATACCACACCCCCACCCCAAACACCTGACTCCTACACCTGGCCCTCACCTGTACACAACCATCCTGTTCTCCTCCAGCAGGAGGACTGCAGGTCCTCACAAGGTGCTAAAGACGAGTATACACTCACCCACACACACTCTCTGTCTGTGATATCTGTTAAGTGGAGGTGAGAACAGACGGTTTGACCTTCTTCCCTGATGAGGTCTTCAGCCCTGCTGAGTGAGAGAGAGAGAGAGGGAGAGAGAGAGACAGCGTGTGCTGGACTGTGTGTGTGTGTAAGTGGTCTGTGTGTGTGTGTGTGTAAGTGTGTGGTGTGTGTTTCATTCATTCTCGTTATCTTAAAACAACATACAATTACACGCACCACATAGAAGAATGAGAGAGGGAGAGAAAGAGGGAGAGAGAGAGAGGGAGAGGGAGAGAGGGAGAGAGAGAGAGGGAGAGAGAAAGAGGGAGAGAGAGTGAGAGAGAGAGAGAGAGAGGGAGAGAGAGGGAGAGAAAGAGGAAGAGAGAGAGAGAGAGGGAGAGAGAGGAAGAGAGAAAGAGGGAGAGAGAGTGAGAGAGGGAGAGAGAGAGAGAGAGAGAGAGAGAGAGAGAGAGAGAGAGAGAGGGAGAAAAGGAGAGAGAGAGAGAGAAAGGGAAGAAGAGAGAGAGAGAGAGAGAGAGAGAGAGAGAGAGAGAGAGAGAGAGAGAGAGAGAGAGGGAGGGTGAGAGAGGGAAGAAAGAAGAGAGAGAGAGAAAGAGAGAAAGAGAGAGAGAGAGAGAGAGACAGGGACGGAGAGAGAGAGAGAGAGAGAGAGAGAGAGTGAGAGATGAGAGAGAGAGAGATGGGACAGAGAGTGAGAGAGAGAGAGTCGAGAGAAAGAGGGAGGAGAGGGAGAGAGAGGAAGAGAGAAAGAGGGAGAGAGAGTGAGAGAGGGAGAGAAAGAGGGAGAGAGAGAGAGAGAGAGAGAGAGGGAGAGAGAGGGAGAGAAAGAGGAAGAGAGAGAGAGGAAGAGGGAGAGAGAGAGAGAGGGAGAGAAAGAGGGAGAGAGAGTGAGAGAGGGAGAGAAAGAGAGAAAGAACACAGATAATTCAGATGCAGTTTGTTGTGTGCGTAAGTTTGTGCACCTCCTGGTCATTTTCCGCAGCTCGGTGTGAAGTGGGCGTGATGACTCCCAGGGGGCTTCTGTGTGACTGCATCAGCCTGCTGAGCTGTCCGGTGTCCGGAGAGAGGGATGAAGCCCACTCGGACCCCCCAGCTGCGAGCTATGGGCTCGTTAGGATCGTATTTAGTAGCGCTGTTTCCCTGTAGCGCTGAGAAATGCTCACACTCAGTGGATGTTTTGACTGGAACCTGAATAAATGAAGGGGGACTTGAGCACAGTACTGTTCCCTGAGCGGAACCGTGCGGGAGAGTGTGTACTGTCTAAAGAACCAGCACCGCACACAGTCTTTGTGTTAGCCCCATAGAGAGGCAGCCACCCTGAACCCTGAGTCCTGAGCGCTGCAGGGCAGGTGTGAGGTGTATGTGTAAGGTTGGGGGGGGGCTCTTCCCGCCGCCCCTATAAGCGTGCATGTGTTCGGGGTGTCGCTGTGGGTGAACAGAAACATCTTTCAGGTCAATGCTGATGGTACACTGCAGCATTCCACCACACGGCCAGAGGGGATCCCGGGTCTAGGCAGTCTGAGGAACGGTGGGACTTCAGTCCCAATGCGTTTACCACAGGCACCATGCTTCTCCTGTTTCACTATAGGCTCAGCTCACTGTTAGCTTCTGGTCACTTCTAGAATTGAGAGACTGTGGGAGGAGACAATGAGAGCTGTATCTGGTGTGAGGGACGACGTCTGGGGCCATAACTCTGCCTCCTGGGGATGAAGTGTGTCTAACTGTGATGTGTGGTGGTAGTGTTAGTGATGAGTAGGTAACACTGTTAGTGAGTCTGTGTTAGTGTATTACGTGGTGGTGTTACTGATGTGTGAGTAACAGTGTTAGTGTGTGTGTAACTGTGTTGTGTGGTGGTGTTAGTGATGTGTTGGTAACAGTGTTAGTGAGTGTGTGTGTAACTGTTGTGTGGTGGTAATGATGTGTGGGTAACTGTTGTGTGGTGGTGTTAGTGATGTGTTGGTAACAGTGTTAGTGAGTGTGTGTAACTGTGTTGTGTGGTGGTGGTGATGTGTTGGTAACAGTGTTAGTGAGTGTGTGTAACTGTTGTGCTGGTGTTAGTAATGTGTTGTGTGGTAGTGTTAGTAAGTGTGTGTGTAACTGTGTTGTGTGGTAGTGTTAGTGAGTGTGTGTAACTGTGTTGTGTGGAGGTGTTAGTGAGTGTGGGTAACCGTGTTGTGCGGTGGTGTTAGTGATGTGTTGTGTGGTAGTGTTAGTGAGTGTGTGTGTAACTGTGTTGTGCGGTGGTGTTAGTGAGTGTGTGTAACTGTGTTGTGCGGAAGTGTTAGTGAGTGTGTGTGTAACTGTGTTGTGCGGTGGTGTTAGTGAGTGCGTGTAACTGTGTGGTGTGGTGGTGTTGGTGATGTGTTGGTAACAGTGTTAGTGAGTGTGTGTAACTGTGTTGTGCGGAGGTGTTAGTGAGTGTGGGTAACCGTGTTGTGCGGTGGTGTTAGTGATGTGTTGGTAACAGTGTTAGTGAGTGTGTGTAACTGTGTTGTGCGGAGGTGTTAGTGAGTGTGGGTAACCGTGTTGTGCGGTAGTGTTAGTGAGTGTGTGTAACTGTGTTGTGCGGTATTGTTAGTGGGTGTGTGTAACCGTGTTGTGCGGTGGTGTTGGTGATGTGTTGGTAACAGTGTTAGTGAGTGTGGGTAACCATGTTGTGGTGGTGTTAGCGCTGTGTTGTGCGGAGGTGTTAGTGAGTGTGGGTAACCGTGTTGTGCGGTAGTGTTAGTGAGTGTGTGTAACTGTGTTGTGCGGTGGTGTTAGTGATGTGTTGTGCGGTAGTGTTAGTGAGTGTGTGTAACTGTGTTGTGGTGGTGTTAGCGGTGTGTTGTGCGGAGGTGTTAGTGAGTGTGTGTAACTGTGTTGTGGTGGTGTTAGCGGTGTGTTGTGCGGAGGTGTTAGTGAGTGTGTGTAACTGTGTTGTGGTGGTGTTAGCGGTGTGTTGTGCGGAGGTGTTAGTGAGTGTGTGTAACTGTGTTGTAGTGTAGCGTGTGGGTGTAGGTGTTAGTGAGTGTGTGTAACTGTGTTGTGGTGGTGTTAGCGGTGTGTTGTGCGGAGGTGTTAGTGAGTGTGTGTAACCGTGTTGTGGTGGTGTTAGCGGTGTGTTGTGCGGAGGTGTTAGTGAGTGTGTGTAACTGTGTTGTGGTGGTGTTAGCGGTGTGTTGTGCGGTGGTGTTAGTGATGTGTTGTGCGGTAGTGTTAGTGAGTGTGTGTAACTGTGTTGTGGTGGTGTTAGTGTGTGTAACTGTGTTGTGTGGTAGTGTTAGTGAGTGTGTGTAACCGTGTTGTGGTGGTGTTAGCGGTGTGCTGTGCGGAGGTGT
Source organism: Prochilodus magdalenae (assembly GCA_024036415.1). Classification (NCBI taxonomy): domain Eukaryota; kingdom Metazoa; phylum Chordata; class Actinopteri; order Characiformes; family Prochilodontidae; genus Prochilodus; species Prochilodus magdalenae. The sequence goes on from JAMWET010005302.1 coordinate 55,285, forward strand.
TAGTGAGTGTGTGTAACTGTGTTGTGGTGGTGTTAGTGTGTGTAACTGTGTTGTGTGGTAGTGTTAGTGAGTGTGTGTAACTGTGTTGTGGTGGTGTTAGTGTGTGTAACTGTGTTGTGTGGTAGTGTTAGTGAGTGTGTGTAACTGTGTTGTGGTGGTGTTAGTGTGTGTAACTGTGTTGTGTGGTGTGTTAGTGAGTGTGTGTGTGTTTTGGTGGTGTTAGTGTGTTGTAACTGTGTTGTTGGTGTGGTTAGTGAGTGTGTGTAACTGTGTTGTGGTGGTGTTAGTGTGTGTAACTGTGTTGTGTGGTAGTGTTAGTGAGTGTGTGTAACCGTGTTGTGGTGGTGTTAGCGGTGTGTTGTGCGGAGGTGTTAGTGAGTGTGTGTAACTGTGTTGTGGTGGTGTTAGCGGTGTGTTGTGCGGAGGTGTTAGTGAGTGTGTGTAACTGTGTTGTGGTGGTGTTAGCGGTGTGTTGTGCGGTGGTGTTAGTGATGTGTTGTGCGGTAGTGTTAGTGAGTGTATGTAACTGTGTTGTGGTGGTGTTAGTGATGTGTTGTGCGGTAGTGTTAGTGAGTGTGTGTAACTGTGTTGTGTGGTAGTGTTAGTGAGTGTGTGTAACTGTGTTGTGCGGAGGTGTTAGTGAGTGTGGGTAACCGTGTTGTGCGGTGGTGTTAGTGATGTGTTGTGCGGTAGTGTTAGTGAGTGTGTGTAACTGTGTTGTGGTGGTGTTAGCGGTGTGTTGTGTGGTAGTGTTAGTGAGTGTGTGTAACTGTGTTGTGGTGGTGTTAGTGTGTGTAACTGTGTTGTGTGGTAGTGTTAGTGAGTGTGTGTAACCGTGTTGTGGTGGTGTTAGCGGTGTGTTGTGCGGAGGTGTTAGTGAGTGTGTGTAACCGTGTTGTGGTGGTGTTAGTGGTGTGTTGTGCGGTGGTGTTAGTGATGTGTTGGTAACAGTGTTAGTGAGTGTGTGTAACCGTGTTGTGGTGGTGTTAGCGGTGTGTTGTGCGGAGGTGTTAGTGAGTGTGTGTAACTGTGTTGTGGTGGTGTTAGCGCTGTGTTGTGCGGAGGTGTTAGTGAGTGTGGTGGTGCTAGCGATGAGCCGAAGGCACGGCGGCGCTCTCGTTAGCCGGTGTGTGTACTCCGTAGCCGGAGGGGGGTGTGGATCAGTTTCGGATCCAGAGCAGACAGGTTATTGCCCCCGCAGCTCCGCAGCCTCATTAACAGCTCCGGCTTACAGCGCTGGGAAACTCATCCCGAGCTTTAGGAGGATTAGATCACACAGCCTCCTTCTGAGACGGGCTTTTCTGGCTCTGCAGATCGGAAGTTCTCCTCCGAGTTTCTGACACGTCTCTCCCAACTTACCCAACTCCCACTGACCTGACCATAGACCTCTGCAGTGCTGTTGTCATTCCGTAGTCGGCATCATGCCTATATTAGGAATTCTGGGTCTGGGCTGTCTCCGGGGGGGAAATAAATGCTGTTTTCACCAAAATCGCACACTGCGGTAAACACAAACGTTCCAAACCCCTTCGGATGAGTTATGAGGCTGTTAAGGGCCTGAAATATAAATACACCCCAACACTACTGTGCAGTGAACTAACACTGTGAGGCTGGCACTCCACAGACGGGCCTGCGTATCCGATGTGGCAGTGCGGAGGGGCTGGGAGGGGTTCAGGCTGCGGTTTGTAGGCTGGTGCCGGTGATTAATAGAAGGGGGAAAGGTACATGTTTCATTTACCATCACAGGGCAAAATATTCCCTCTCCACAGTTCCGTTCGTTTTCCCACAGGGAATTCAGCTTACATTCCTTACACGGGCATCACACAGATTACAGGAAGACGCAGGACGGCAGGCTACTCACGTTAGCTCACGTCATCTGTGCGGCGCAGCAGCCACGAGATCAATTCTTCTTCCTCTGTAACGAAGGAAGCGTGGGAGGAGGCTGGAGATGTGGGCTGGGGGTTAGGGAACCCGGATGGTCGCTGGTTTGATCTCCTGAACCGGCAGGACACGACCGAAGGGCTTCAGTCATGGTGCTGCGGATAGGGCTGCCCACCACTCTGGGCGAGTGTGCTTCCCGAGTGTGTGTTCGCTAAGCTCACCGGACAATCATCCGCCCGTTACTGAACCGTACCTACTACCAGGTGACACCTCCACCTCCACCAGTACCAGCTGGGACTGGATCAGGCATGTACTGGACAAGGTTCTGGATGTAGCCA
>JAMWET010005302.1:62500-67500 GCA_024036415.1 Prochilodus magdalenae
CTTTAACCCGCTACACTAACCCAGTCCTGAGAGGAGAACCCTCCAGAACCTCAGATCCAGCACCGCCCTCCTGGAGCTCCTCCAGCTTTACTCCATTCACCGCACTAACCACGACCAGTCTGGTGTGGGTCGTACACCGGGCCGTACCGGAGCACGGGGGTTCGTGGTGCTGCTCTGCAGGACTGGACACACCGCTGGTCCTCCTGCTGGTCTCGCTCTGTTACTGCTCCCCTGGTTAGACAGGAGGGTGGAGGACAGTGTGTGTATGTGGTGTAAGTCCCAGCACCTCCTCCGTCAGCTCTTTAAGAGCAGAACCGGATCCGTCACGTGTTCGGTCCTGTGTTAGTGGATCCGTCCTCGGTAGGTTGGGGTGGTGTTCAGAGATTAACGACTGTGTGCACGACCTGAACACCGAGCGGAGTTACCAACTTCACCACCCTGCAGCATTTCAGACCAACCTTAACACCACCTCTCTCTCTCTCTCTCACTCTTTCTCTCTCTCTCTCATTCCCCCTCTCTCTGACTCTCCCTCTCCCCTTTTCTTTCTCTCCTCTCTTCCTCTCTCTGTATCTCCCTCTCGTTCCCCCTCTCATTCTCTCTCTGCCTCACTCTGTGTCTTCCTTGTTCCCTCTCTTGTGCTTTCACTCCTACTCTCTCTCTCTGTTTCTCTCCCCTTCTTTCTATCGCTCCACTCTTCCTTTCTTTATCTGTATCTCCCTTCCTATTTCCTCTTCTCTCTCCCTTTCTTTCTCTCTCTCTCATCCCCCCTCTCTCTGACTCTCTCTCTCCCCTTTTCTTTCTCTCCTCTCTTCCTCTATCTGTATCTACCTCTCTTTCCCCCTCTCTCATTCTCTCTCTGCCTCTTTGTCTCTTCTTTTGTTCCCTCTCTTTCTCTCTTGTGCTTTCACTACTCTCTCTCTGTTTCTCTCGTCTTCTTTCTATCGCTCCACTCTTCCTTTCTTTATCTGTATCACCCTACCTATTTCCTCTCTCTCCCTCTCCCTCTCCCTCTCTCCCCTCTCTCTCTCCTCTCTCTCTCCTCTCTCCCCCCCCCTCTCTCTCTCTCTCTCCCTCCCTCTCTCTCTCTCTGTCCGCCCCCCCCCCCCCCCCCCCCCCCCCCCCTCCTGTCTGCCTGGAATGCAAACACACATTCATCATCCGCCCGTGAGCCCTCATGCCGCGTCTCATCGTGCGGAGGAACTTCTTTTCTTTTCCTTCTCTCTCTTTGTTTTTCCATGTTTCTGTGGTGTGTAAGACTTGATTCTTTCAGCGTCTCATTCCTCTCCTGCAGGGGGGTGAGCGTGGGGGGCTGCGTTTCATTCACGCCCGCAGCACACAGCGGCGCGCGGCTCGGGGAGCTCGGGGTACGTGTGCTGAGGATCAGATATGAACTCAGCAGGACACACACCTTTTAACACCTCCACAGTCCGTCCCTCACCTGTGTGGACAGCAGACACCGCACGTCTGGAGCGTACAGGGTGCTGACTGAGGCGTCAGCGTGAGGAGGTGGGGTGGAGGAGCAGAGCCGGGGTTAGTGAGAGCTGTCGGATAGGTGTGAAGGCCCTGATCGATCGATCTATCTATCTATCTATCTATCTATCTATCTATCTATCTATCTATCTATCTATCTATCTACCTGTATATATAGCTGTGCTGGAAATGAACTTGCTGATAGTAGCGTACAGGTGTAGTACCTGGGGACGGTTCCTCCACTCTGAGGTCACGGGCGGAGTCACGTTGCTGCTGGATGTAAATGCGAGTTGACCACAGAACTGGATTATGGTTGGGCTGTAGAAATCCACCCACATCCAGTTCAGCCCACGTCAGGTGGAGGACCTCAAACCGGAGACCTGCTAAAGGACAAAGAGCCACATGACTTGATATGACACGAGGTACCAGAGAGAACAGGAACCCGCCCAGAACCCTCTAGAGGAGCCCCATACAACACCTGAGTTAACGAGTCCTGGTAAACACCACACAGTCACCCAGCCACACACAGAGCGTGCAGTCACAGGTACAGCCACACACAATATCACCAAGTGCATTATAACCACATTACTGCAATATATATACATATATATCTCAACCGTATAACATAAATACTACATTAATGTAACAATTATTTACATAAAACTATTTATAAATAACTATTTATATACTAATTTACACTCCCAGGTAAAAATATATGTATATTTTAAAGTACTAGAGGAAGAACACACATGTGCTGGAAGTGCATATCTGTAAACTCTACCGCAGTACTTCAGTGTACTCAGTATAAGTATACTAATTTACACTGGCGGGTGAAAGTAGATTTTACTGTGCTGTAAATGTGCTTTACTGTGAGCTGTGGATCTTAGTGGTGTTATGGAGTAGTGCTGCAGGTACAGGTAGTACATATTTACCAGCACTGATGATTATATTTAGTATACTGAGTACAGAGTGAGTATACGAACCCAGGCTTGTATACACTTCAGTGTGCTGATGATGTGTGCTGATGATCTCCTGGGTGCTAACTCCAGTTCAGACTTTCCAGCAGCTTTGGAGCTGAAGTTTAAATCTGCTAGAAGTTCTCACCGCTGCACCATCGGAATGTGCTGTATTAAAAATTAATATCTAATATTTCAGCGCGTTAAATCAGACCCTCGCCCCGCGACACGCAGCAAACTTAAATAAGGGTGAAGGAGCGCGGCGCGACTGCGCAGTGGGCTTCGGAGCGCGCTCAGATTTTTGGGACGCTGCAATTAAAGTCAGATATAAAAATCTGCGGCCCCGCGTGACAGGCAGCAGCTTTCCGCCAGGGTTTATTAAAGAGCCTGGCGCTGCCCGGACAGCTAATGAAGAGCTGTGTTTCTCGGAGGATTGAGGCCGAGGCCGGAGAGGATTTTCCCAGGCATTGGAATTCTGCTGGAGCGGAATCCCTCAGAGGAACGGCGTTACGGCGCTCAGACTTTAGAGCTGCCGCCTAGAGCCATGATACACGCGCAAGTGGGTTAATTGAAGGAGACGACTGCCAGGCGTACCCACATCCGGCCCGCCGAGCGGCAGATCCGGGGGATTCCGGTGAAATCCGGGATCCAGGGACGGTGAGCTTTCAACCTGTCAGCCTGCGACTTCATCTCCGCACTGTTCAGCAGCTGACCATTTCACAGGCTCCGTGCTGAGGTTCTGTACAGTGGAGGTGATGGGAACCAGGGTTCTCCATGCCTAGAACACACCTATAGACACTTTACTGACTATCTAGAACCACCAGTGAACCTACACATGTCTCCTGAGTGTGTATGGAATGTTGATGAAAATCTGGAAAACCTGGAAATACTAAGTTCCTTTGGGGGACTATTTGACCTCACAGCGCCCTGCAGCATGTATCCCTCCACCATGAATGGAGTTTAAGGCTGAGATCTTCTCCACACTATCATAAACAGCGTCTCAGACATCAGGCAGCGTATTCAGAACCACCTCATGTAGGAACTTCCTGTGAGGGAGCTTTTAGAGGGGACGTCTGGTTACCCTCACCGCCACTGGGAGCGGTTCTGACTGTATCTAGAACCGAGCGGTTCACAGTGAACCCCTCTGAACGACACATGTAAACTTAGGTGTGGTTTCCTCCAATCAAAGCGAAGCCTGTCTGATTCAGCGGACTCAGACTGAACACCTGAAACCCGGTGTGCAGTGTTAGGTGGCAGTGCTGAACCTGTGCTCCTGGTGTGAGGGAGAGTTCCTCTTCGTCTGCTGACTGCCTAACCCTCTTTTAAAACTGGCAGCCGCTGTTTAGAGCCCAGCGTAGGAGCCACAGCAAGCAGGGCGGAGCCTCTGTGTATCTGCCCTTCCGTACCGTGTACTCAGTATACCTCCTCGTACTCCGGATTACTGGACTGACAGTGATATTCCCATACTCACTATGTACTTATGATACTAAATATAATCACCAGTGCTGTTAAACATACGTACCGAGAGATAACTGTGCTGTCCTGAGACACCGTTAGGGTTCACTGAGACATACTTATATTAAAGTACATTTCTAGTACAGCAAAATATGCTAATTAGTAGACTTATATACTTAGTATACTCATATTAAGTACACTAAAGTACCACTGGCTAAAAATGTATTTGTAATTATTACATTTATTATGTTATATAATAATACAATATATAATATAAAATAAATAAATAAAATAAAAATATTGATTTATATTTAATATATAAAAATAAAAAATTATATATGTACATAATTTATTTTAAAAAATTATTTTAAACATGTCACATTTGTTATAAGGGCACAAAGCGATAAGGTGCTTGACCACGCCTGCTGTTCCTCCTAGTACGTCCGGTTATAGCTCACTGTTTACCCGAGTGTCTTCACTGATCAGTACTGAACCGTTAGAATTCCCAGTTTCAGGTTAAATGAGATTAAACACGCCTCATTGATGCTGCTGTGGACACAGCTGCTATATACAGACCAACGTATCCAATCAAATTCCTCCAACTGAATGTTGCTATGGCTTCTGGTGTTTACTGAAAAGCCTAATACTGATATCAGAACTGATACTAATCAATACGTATATCGGCGCTACTCTCCATAACCTGCAGTAGTGAGTGGTGCAGAAAAACTGAACATAGCTACAGCTATAATGGATACAGAATTAGTGCCCCCTGGTGGTCAGGACACTCACACTCTGCTCAAACTTTGGATACCCAGCAGTTAGCCATTTATGCTATGCTACCTACAGACTCGCATACTCAGCATGATCAGTACTCCCTCTGGTCAGGTCATTTACACTATCAGAGCATCCTCACTAGTCTCTAATGCTGGAGACCCGTTCTGACCAGAACCTCTAGACCATCAAACTATCCACGCTGGAGTTTAACACCAGGCTGACGTCCTCACCGACTTCTTCTACCAGCTGCTCCATTCCACCTTAAATGATACAGCAGTAACTATGGTAACGCCTGAGGGGGCAGAAGGTAACACCTGCACTATTTAAGGTGGAGCAGGAACATTA
>JAMWET010005302.1:75000-105000 GCA_024036415.1 Prochilodus magdalenae
TAGTCACTGAACACATATAACCACACCAACATCTACACGGTAAATAACTCCGGACTGTAAAGGGGAGGATAACTCAGAAGCTCTGAGGGCTCAGGCCTCCTCCGCTGGGACGCATGGTCCGCAGCAGCACGTCCTCCTCTACCGCAGTGAAAGTGATTTAGGAGGAGTGGAGGGAGCGTAGCTGAGATCCGTATCTACTTCCAGCTCTCCTGAGGAGTTCCAGCACTTCACAGCTAAGTGGAAACGCCACTTCAGCCACTTCTCCTTATCTGCACTTCTCCCAGAGCTGCAGCGAAACCCGTCAGGGGGTGTGGCTGGTACGCTCTGCTGCAGAGGTGACTGGAGCTGGTCTCTGGGAGGAACCAGGAGAATCAGGAGCTGAACGTAGTGTTGATGATGGTGTAATTGTTGATGGTGTTATTGTTGATGACGGTGTAATTGTTGATGACGGTGTTGTTAATGATGGTGTTGTTGATGACGGTGTTGTTGTTGATGATGGTGGTATTGTTGATGACGGTGTTGTTGATGGTATTGTTGTTGATGGTGTTGTTGCTGAAGGTGTAATTGTTGATGACGGTGGTGTTGTTGATGACGGTGGTGTTGTTGATGACGGTGGTGTTGTTGATGACGGTGGTATTGTTGATGACGGTGGTGTTGATGACGGTGTTGTTGATGACGGTGGTGTTGTTGATGACGGTGGTGTTGTTGATGACGGTGGTGTTGTTGTTGATGGTGTTGTTGTTGATGACGGTGGTATTGTTGTTGATGGTGTTGTTGTTGATGACGGTGGTGTTGTTGTTGATGGTGTTGTTGTTGATGACGGTGTTGTTGATGGCGGTATTGTTGTTGACGGTGTTGTTGTTGATGACGGTGTTGTTAATGTTGGTGGTATTGTTGATGATGGTGGTATTGTTGTTAATGGTGTTGTTGTTGATGACGGTGTTGTTAATGACGGTGTTGTTAATGACGGTGTTGTTGATGACGGTGTTGTTGATGACGGTGTTGTTGTTGATGACGGTGTTGTTGATGACGGTGTTGTTAATGACGGTGGTATTGTTGATGACGGTGTTGTTGTTGATGACGGTGTTGTTGTTGATGACGGTGGTATTGTTGTTGATGGTGTTGTTGTTGATGACGGTGGTATTGTTGTTGATGGTGTTGTTGTTGATGACGGTGGTGTTGTTGATGACGGTGGTATTGTTGTTGATGGTGTTGTTGTTGATGACGGTGGTATTGTTGTTGATGGTGTTGTTGTTGATGACGGTGGTGTTGTTGTTGATGGTGTTGTTGTTGATGACGGTGGTGTTGTTGATGACGGTGGTATTGTTGTTGATGGTGTTGTTGTTGATGACGGTGGTGTTGTTGATGACGGTGGTATTGTTGTTGATGGTGTTGTTGTTGATGACGGTGTTGTTGATGACGGTGTAATTGTTGATGATTGGATGGTGTTCATTGTTGATGACTGGTGGTATTCAGTTTGTTGATTTACTGTGTGTTGTTGATGACGGTGTTGTTAATTACGGTGTGTTGTTATGACAGGGGTGGTATGCTCCGATGACAGGTGTTAATTGTTGATGCTGGCATTTGTTAATGCTACACGGGTGTTGTTAATGACGTCTGGTTATGTTGATGACGGTGGTTGTCATTGTTGTTTTTACGGTGTTGCTGGTGTTGACGTTGATGACGGTGGTATTGTTGTAACATGGTGTTTGTGATTTTACCATGATGACGGTGGTGTTGTTGATGACGGTGGTATTGTTGATGGTGTTGTTGTTGATGACGGTGGTATTGTTGATGACGGTGTTGTTGTTGATGACGGTGGTGTTGTTGTTGATGGTGTTGTCATTTGAAGACGGTTTGGTGGTGACAGAATTGTTGACGGTGGTATTACTCAATTTAAAATGTTCGCCATGGTGTTAAGTTTTGTCATTTAGCATTGATACGACGTTAAAAAATTGTTGATGACGGTGGTATTGTTGTTGATGGTGTTGATTTTATGACGGTGTTGTTGTTGTTAAATATGATTGATATGTCTAAAATGAGAGAAGATGGTAGTAGAAAAATATTTGTAAGATTATTAAACAAATTTCTAGATTTTATTTTTTTTGTTAAGAGGTCAATCTCACTATGACGGTGGCATATAGTTCTGATTTTATTTTTGATGACGGTGGTGTTGAGACGGGTAAGTTTCTTAAAATAAAACACATTTCTTAGATATTATAGAGATAAAAACTAAAATGACTTTAAACAATTAAAAAGTTACAAAAATATTTCTATTTCTTAAAGTAAGTAAATGTGTCTGTTAATATAGAGAGATAATTAATAAAATAACTGTAAACAAGTAACAATTATTAGAAATCTGTGTAATTAATAATCCCCTGATATTAGTACTGGTGTTAGTACTGGTGTTAGTACTGGTGTTAGTACTGGTGTTAGTACTGGTGTTAGTACTGGTGTTAGTACTGGTGGAATGTGAAGTATTGATATCTCCAGTAGGGTTGAGTCAGGCAGTGCGGGATCCACACTGCAGACCGTGTTCTCTATGACCACACACACAGACGTCAGCATGTCGTCCCACACACACCTTTCCCCAGCAGGTACCGATCCGAACGCGTGTGCGCTGCTGTGTGAGCGGAGCAGTGCGGGTCCTGCAGGACTCCTGAACCAGCTGCTCTGTTTTCGCCGGATCCTGTAACAGGCCGTGCTTGTGGGTGACTGAAGCGGTGACTGAAGCGGTGACCGCCTGCTGCGGTCCTGTCCGTGTTTAACTTCAGCATCGTGAGTCTCCCACACGTCAGGCGCCTGGGCGTGAGCCGCTTACGCCGCTTCTTCTCCGCAGCATTGACTCCACCCGAAAAAGATTTCAGTCAGCGTCGATCTGGTTTATGGCTCTTTACAGGCGTTCATGGAACATTTGTGGTCTGATGTGGAGTGTAACCAATCTAGCCCTAATCGTCTCTTCAAACGACAGGAACATGACGCTGGGCTCTGATGACTCGGAGCTGACAGCGGAGAGGATGCAGAGCAGCAGAGAGCCGACTGTAGCGCGGGCTTATGGGGTCTAGCCGTTAACCCCTGGAGGTCTGGACGGTAGTGGCTGTATGTGCTGATGCTCCGCTGCTGGATCATTTATACCTCGCTATTTATTTTACAAGCTCCGTCACATCCTTAATTACACCCACAGCCAGTTTACACTCCGCATCAACACAGTCCACCTCCCACTGATTATCCATCTGCGTCTATCTTACAGCAGAGACTGTATGAACACCCTACACCCCGCGGACCAAACCCCACTCCGTAGAGTGTTAGTAACCCCCATATAGTGTACAGTAACTCAGTAAGTGTAGTGTGTTAGTGTGCTGTAAGTAGCGTGTCGGTGTACAGTAACTCAGTAAGTGTAATGTGTTAGTGTGCTGTAAGTATAGTGAGATGTAAGTTTCTCAAAAGTAAACAACATTTCTTAAGTGTAATGTGTTAGTGTGCTGTAAGTGTTAGTGTGCTGTAAGTAGTGTGTTGGTGTACAGTAACTCAGTAAGTGTAATGTGTTAGTGTGCTGTAAGTGTTAGTGTGCTGTAAGTAGCGTGTTGGTGTACAGTAACTCAGTAAGTGTAATGCGTTAGTGTGCTGTAAGTAGTGTGTCGGTGTACGGTAACTCAGTAAGTGTAATGTGTTAGTGTACTCTAAGTAGCGTGTGGGTGTACAGTAACTCAGTAAGTGTAATGTGTTAGTGTGCTGTAAGTAGCGTATCTCCAGTACAGTAAACTCAGTAAGTCCATGTGTTAGTGTGCTGTAAGTGTTTTAGTGTGCTGTAAGTCAGTGTGTTGGTGTACAGTAACTCAGTAAGTGTAAGCAGTTAGTGTGCTGTACAGTGTTAGTGTGTGTGTAAGTAGCGTGTTGGGTACAGTAACTCAGTAAGTGCATGTGTTAGTGTGCTCGTAAGTAGCGTGTCGGTGTACAGTAACTCAGTAAGTGTAGTGTGACTTAGTGTGACTGTAAGTAGTGTGTCGGTGTAACGGTAACTCAGTAGTGGGTGTAATGCGTTAGTGTGCTGTCCTGTAGCGTGTTGGTGTACGGTAACTCAGTAAGTGTAATGTGTTAGTGTACTGTAAGTAGTGTGTTGGTGTACGGTAACTCAGTAAGTGTAACTCATTAGTGTTAAGATCTGTAAGTAGCGTGTCGGTGTACGGTAACTCAGTTCAGTGGAATGCGTTTGTGGTGCTGTAAGTAGCGTGTCGGTGTACGGTAACTCAGTAAGTGTAATGTGTTAGTGTGCTGTAAGTAGTGTGTTGGTGTACGGTAACTCAGTAAGTGTAAGTGGATGCAGAGCAGCTGTAAGAGCCGTGTAGCGTGTTGCTTGTACGGTAACTCAGTAAGTGTAATGTGTTAGTGTGCTGTAAGTAGCGTGTGGGTGTACGGTAACTCAGTAAGTGTAATGTGTTAGTGTACTGTAAGTAGTGTGTTGGTGTACGGTAACTCAGTAAGTGTAATGTGTTAGTGTGTTGTAAGTATCGTGTAGTTGTACGGTAACTCACAGTAAGTGTAATGCGTTAGTGTGCTGTAAGTAGCGTGTCGGTGTACGGTAACTCAGTAAGTGTAATGTGTTAGTGTGCTGTAAGTAGTGTGTTGGTGTACAGTAACTCAGTAAGTGTAATGCGTTAGTGTGCTGTAAGTAGCGTGTGGGTGTACAGTAACTCAGTACGTGTAGTGTTAGTGTGCTGTAAGTAGCGTGTGGGTGTACAGTAACTCAGTACGTGTAATGTGTTAGTGTGCTGTAAGTAGCGTGTTGGTGTACAGTAACTCAGTAAGTGTAATGTGTTAGTGTGCTGTAAGTAGCGTGTTGGTGTACGGTAACTCAGTAAGTGTAATGTGTTAGTGTGCTGTAAGTAGTGTGTTGGTGTACAGTAACTCAGTAAGTGTAATGCGTTAGTGTGCTGTAAGTAGCGTGTCGGTGTACGGTAACTCAGTAAGTGTAATGTGTTAGTGTGCTGTAAGTAGCGTGTTGGTGTACAGTAACTCAGTAAGTGTAATGTGTTAGTGTGCTGTAAGTAGCGTGTGGGTGTACAGTAACTCAGTAAGTGTAATGTGTTAGTGTGCTGTAAGTAGCGTGTGGGTGTAGAGTAACTCAGTAAGTGTAATGTGTTAGTGTGCTGTAAGTGTTAGTGTGCTGTAAGTAGTGTGTTGGTGTACAGTAACTCAGTAAGTGTAATGTGTTAGTGTGCTGTAAGTGTTAGTGTGCTGTAAGTAGCGTGTGGGTGTACAGTAACTCAGTACGTGTAATGTGTTAGTGTGCTGTAAGTAGCGTGTTGGTGTACAGTAACTCAGTAAGTGTAATGTGTTAGTGTGCTGTAAGTAGCGTGTTGGTGTACGGTAACTCAGTAAGTGTAATGTGTTAGTGTACTGTAAGTAGTGTGTTAGTGTACGGTAACTCAGTAAGTGTAATGTGTTAGTGTGCTGTAAGTAGCGTGTTGGTGTACGGTAACTCAGTAAGTGTAATGTGTTAGTGTGCTGTAAGTAGCGTGTCGGTGTACGGTAACTCAGTAAGTGTAATGTGTTAGTGTGCTGTAAGTAGTGTGTTGGTGTACAGTAACTCAGTGAGTGTAATGTGTTAGTGTACTGTAAGTGTTAGTGTACTGTAAGTAGCGTGTTGGTGTACAGTAACTCAGTAAGTGTAATGTGTTAGTGTAATGTGTTAGTGTACTGTAAGTGTTAGTGTACTGTAAGTAGCGTGTTGGTGTACAGTAGCTCAGTAAGTGTGATGTGGTAGTGTGCTGTAAGTAGTTGGTGTACAGTAACTCAGCAGTAGGTAAAGTTGGACAGTTGGACCACACCTCCTGGTTTATCTGATCTGCCAGTCAGAAATGATTCCTCTAAAAGTCCAGCAGGATTTTGGCGCCGCTGGCGATCTCAGCCGGGGCCCGTGCGGTGCGGTACCTGACTTCAGGGCCCGATTCAAAGCTAAATCAGTCTGAAAGAGGCCTGGAGTCGATTCAACGCCGGCTCATTTGATTTGGGGGAAAAACAATATTAAATATTTGCGGAATAACTTTTATGTAACCACCCACTGCGGGGAAGCACAAAGCCCGAGCCGACTTGAAAGAGGCCTCCAGTACAAAGGCGGCGGAGAGCGCGAGGAGAGGAGAGGAGCGGAGCGAGGAGCATGTGGCAGAGAGTAGACCTCCCATACAGAGCGGAAACACGACACACTCTACTGGCACCGGCACAAAGGTCTGAGCAGGAGAAACCAAACAGCCAATCACGATCATTACTGCAGTAATATCCTGTTTTTGCAGAACATGTGCTCCGATCGGGATGAAGCAACCTTCGGACTTCATTCTTCCGGAGATTCGCTGAAAGATCTCAGATACTGGCTGATAGTGTGTAAATAGATGATGTCAGCACGGCTACACAGCCCCAAACAGAAGGGTCTCAGGCCTGATCCGCACATGTCTGGCAAGGTGTGAAATACAGGGGGTCCTGCGGGGGTTGGTGACCCCCCAATTAACCTCTCGGATCGCCGGAACATCGCAAAATCTAAATTCTGGGGGGTCTCGGATAATAAACTTATTATGACACCATGCTGTCATTGTTTAGCAGCTTCACTCCCAATCAGGGAGCGCTTGTCTTTGGAGTTCTTGACTAGAGCTGCAGCACTGGGCTGCCTCTGGGGGGCGCTGTAGCAAACTGGTTCTCCCAGTTGGTCCTTCAGTGACGAGCACCTGTAACTGCATCTCTGGTGTACGTCTATATCACCTTATCACAGACCTCAGTGCAAGATCAGGTAGATACACAACAACCCACACATTACCCCCACCCCCAGCACCTCCATTACCACACACACACCCTGGGACGCTGCACTGAACATCCGAGGACTAACACTGACACCTCCCTATATCTCCACACTATAATCCGCAGATAGGACCTCACCTGGAACCCTGCAGGTGCACACAGGTGCAGGCGGTAGAGGAGAGGTGGAGTAGGTCTGATAGGCTACATCTACACCCAGGCTGGAGGTATACAGACTAACAGCCCTGATAACTGACCGCTAGCTGACCACTCGCTGGTCAGCTCTCACCTCCTCTGTGTCTATGGTGGCTCCAGGTCTCGATCCTTCAGACAGCCCACCGCCGTCACCCAATCAAACACTAGCATGCCTAAATCAGTCATACCGGAGGCGTGGGAGTCTCCACAGCTAGCTTTAAACTACACACACTGTAAAGTGCACAGCCAACACGGGTAGAGTCACATACCCACACCCAGGTCTGAGGACAGAGGAGGAGGTGACGGGTAAGGTCAGCTGTTTAGTGGCCTTCAGGAGGAGTTTCATTCCCTGTACACGTAAACTGGAGCCCAGAGGAACCTCGCTGCACAGGGAGCACCGGTATAACTGGGAGGACTCATAGGAACACGCTGACACCAGCCTGGAAAGACATGTCCAAAAGCTTGGTGGAGTAAAAGGAGAGGGCAAACACCACAGGTGGAATCAGAACCGGCCGCCGACCTCGGGTTACACAATCCCAGCAGGCGGAGTCCGGGCAAATCCAGTCCAGGAGTTTCTGTGATGGTGGTTTGCACTCTGTGCTGGACAGAGAGAAGCTGGTACCTGGGTCAGTAGACTCCAGCGTGGACGTGTATACTGTGAAATAGCATAATAACAACAACAACAATAATAATAATAATAATAATAACATTAATAATAATAATAATAACAATAATAATAATAATAATAATAATAACAACATTAATAATAATAATAATAATAATAATGTTAACAATAATAACATTAATAATAATTATATCGACAATAATAACAACTATAATAATAATAATAATAACAACATTAATAATAATAGTAATAATTACAATAAATAACATTTAATAACAATAATAATATTAATAAAATATTAATATTAATATTAATAATAATAATAATAAGGAAAACAGTAGAAATGATAGATATACACACACACACACACACACACACAAGGGCGTGGGGGCGAGTTTGACATTGTGGGGACACATCATTTGCTACTATGAATTAAAGCACACTCCATCCCCTTCAGTATTATCTTAGCTATTATTTGATCCCTCCCACTCCCTCACCTGCCACTCCCTTTTTTATATTTGGGGTCATGTGATGGCAGGCCTGGTGAATGGCCGAGTATGATTGATGTGCTGGTGTGGTGGTGAGTACACTAACACTACCCTCAGTACCGCTGTGTCCTGGTTTAACTGAGTTTGTTTATTGGGTTGAAATGAGATGAAATAAGTTTGAGCTTTACAAGACTGAGACAGGACCAACATCGGCCAGACAGCGAGGCTGCGTCCCAAACACTTCTAGCAGAGGTGCCCTATTGTTCACCTGTGTAGGGCAGCGGTGTTCAGTGTGGGGCGCGACCAGAGACTAATGCTGCATTACAGAGTGCGCTCTGACTCGAGCGCGGTTCATGTTAACACACTCTACCATAGCTTCAATCCAGACTGGAACGCTAAGGCCAGCGAAGCTGATGAGCACCTCAACACAGCCCTTAACACAGGGTGGAGGGAGACGAAGCACCACCGCCAAAACCTGCTAAACTACTCTCTGAACTCCGGGGTGGGACTCACTCCGACCGGCTCCTGCGCCTGTGTGTGTAATGTGTACGGGGTGTTTGAACTTTTACAGAGGGTCCTGTATGAAGACTGCTGTGGTGACACAGACTGAAGTTTGTTCAGTCCAGATGTTGTATGTTTGCATGCTCTTACCACACACAAAACCACCCCACGCAGTCCCACAGCGAGCACAGCGTCCTGTTCTGCTTCCACTGTCCCGGGGCCTCCTCGCGGGGCTCCAGCTCCACTCTCTACAGCTTATACCTGTGTATGTGTTTCTCTTACCCTTTTGTCTCCTGTTCCTCGCAGCCTGTGATTGCCATCCCGTGGGGGCCGCGGGCAAAACCTGTAACCAAACCACAGGCCAGTGCCCGTGTAAAGACGGCGTGACCGGTATCACGTGCAACCGCTGTGCTAAGGGCTACCAGCAGAGCCGCTCGCCCATTGCCCCCTGCATAAGTACGTGGACCACCTCTCAATCTTCACGATGTAGCGCACATGGGCTTAGAGCACTGCTTGCCAAATACTGTCCTGGAGTCCCCCTCGTCCTGCAGGGCCCTGCTCCAACACAGCCAGTTCAGCTCAGCTCCTAAGGCCAGGGCACCAAACAAGATGTTCTGTAGGTGAAGGTATCTAGAACCCTCTTTGTCCATTTACTCGGGTTCTTCTAAAGAGAACCACACAGAGAGTAATGAAGGCTCCTAAACTGGATCCCTCACACGGTTCCTTAAACATCTATCCTCTGGAAGCCAAAGACGTGAGTGCGGCCCTCTGGAGCAGGGTGAATCCGCAGGGCAGGGGTATTCCAGGACCAGGATTGGGAGTAGAGGTATCTTCAAACATTCCGATTTGTCTAGTGAAGAAGAAGTAGTCTATCTGCGAGTGGATCCAGTAAAAAGTCTGAGCCCAGTCCTCTGTCCTCCATCTAACCGGTCATACTGGTCTTTCAGGATCCAAACCAGCAAGTGGCCTCCAAGCACACGGAGTTCCAAACGTAATCCAACCTGATCACCAAACCGATCCCTGATTCCAACTTGGAAGCAAATAGTTGGTGCTTTTGTCAATGAAACAACTCCTGGAAACGCAGCAGCTCTTTAGGAGACATGAGTCACGCTGGAAGTCCGTCCTGGCAGGGAACGTAGAGGGCTAAATGAAAGGAATTTGATATCTCTGATTTTCCTGGGAAAAGCCATACGCTTGGACGTGTGAAACTTGGAAAGACAGACGTCCTCGTAGTATAACTGAAAATATTCGGTTTCCCTCGTAATTACGAAGTAATCTGTTTTTGTTGTATTAGTCCAAATGAATTTAATCCCCCCGCTCCGGAAGGAGCCGAGCTGAACCGGAGCACGAGGACCGGGATCAGTCATTACTCTCACAACGTATAACCTCTTTAGGAACGAGCTGGTGTCAACACGCCGCGAAACCCGATGCCAGGTCCCCAATCAGCTTACAGTAAAGAGCGCTGAAGAGGGAACGCGCCGCGGCTTTCCCAGCCGGAGTTCCGCCTTCACATCAGCTCTGTTGTAAAAAGCTTTCGAAATCTAATTCGGTTCCGTAACAAGGACCACAAGTTTCATTGGCAAAGGCACCCCGGCCACTGACGGCCGTGCCCAGCTCCGGGCTTTTCCGCCGAGTCACCGCATCGACATGCTTATGAGATTTATATGAGCGCAGATGGAAGATGAATATGGTTATTTCCATAAGCAGAAGACTTGATTCTTTCCTCCTTTCCTTCCTGAAGCCCACCCCTGCATGCCCACCAGCACCACAAAGCACCCGCTCACTCTTTCACAGCTCCCTTCTTTATCCCTCAGAGTTTCTCTCCTGTTGTCGTCTGTTGTTTTGCCTCGTGTGTTTTCACGTCTCTTCGCAGTTCTCGGGAATTTAAGTCCTAAATTGTGTCTGTGTGTGTCTGTGTGTGTACATGTGCGCTTCCGAGTCCACTGTCCCCATGCATGGCTTCATTCCTTCCTACCCATGTGTATAAAACGACAGGAGGGATGAAAGAATCAAGTCTTTTGCAGCTTCAGCGAATGAAGGTGTTCCCCAAGGAGCCATATCAGGGCCCTTCTACATTGTGTATTTATCAGGCTATTGCGATTTCAGCGCCACGTACACATGCGCTGCCTGAAGTACCACGGAGACCGAATCCCAAACACCCGAATGATGTGCTGTACATGGCGGTGAAACCATTTCTAAGCTAGCCAATCGGTTTCCTAGATCCGGAACGTGCCTAAGCCCAGACTAGCCTTTGTTTTAATGGTGTCACATACGTTCAGCGTGGATTTGCTAACTATGCGTTCTTTGTTGGAAACAGAAATCCCAGTTGCACCACCGACCACCACAGCGAGCAGCCCGGAGGAACCAGCAGGTGAGCACGTTTGTTTATGTTTAGCAGAACTTAATGAGGAATATCAAATGAACATTCCGACTGCACTGTATATTTCACCACCCACCAAAATCAATATTCATCTCTCCTCGCCCCGCCGGGCCATCCACATGTGGCTCTGTGAAAACCCATTTTGGAGCCGTCTTTGCCCTCGCCTCGCTGCGGTTCATAAATTTTGAATCAATTAGCCATGGCCTGGAGCTCTCTCTCCTTTAATCTTCAACTCCGACACCAATTAATTCCTCTAAGTGGCTCACAGTAGGGTGTTGAAGCGCTGCCGCGCTGGGCCTTGTTCCTGTTGATTTGTTGATTTTATTATTTTCCCATTCCATGATCCCACAAGTGGGATTCGGCTCTCCCTCGCTAATCTGGGAGAGGAACTGCCGAACGTTATTTTTGGGAAAATATCTTCTTCCCTAGATTAGCTCCCTCGGCGCTCTCTCGCTCCCAGGGACACCAGGAGGCCTAGAACGAGGAAAAAAAATCGTAGCCAAATTTTTCTCCCCACCATTAGACCTTAAAACAGCGTCTGCAGGCGTGCGGATGCATCTGCACAGCTGCGTCACTCCGGATTCGTCCAGGAGTTGTTTTCTTTTGGACTTATTTATCAGACGTGAGAAAAAGAAACATTAGCGGACTCCGGAGTGAGGGAACATGTTTTGGTTTTGTCCGTGCGGAAAGAGGGTTTTGTTGAAGAGCTGTTCGTCATTCTCATGGACGGCGGAATCCTGGCGTGCGAGAAATCGCTGCAGCTGTTGGTGGACCGTTGCGGGTTTCTAATGCTTCACTGACAGATAAGATTGACAGCAGAGCTGCTGAGACTTTCTCTGTCTCTCTCCCACCCCGAGAAACCGTACCCCTACCTTCCCCCTTTCTCTCTGCCTTCAGCCACCCCCGAACCTTCCTCCCTTCCCCCCGAGCAAACCTCCCAGACCTCCCTCTCTCCGTCTTCACTTGCGTTCCTAGCTCGTGCTTCATCTGCTCGCATGTGCAGCCATCACACCGCCATTCCAGTAAACGAGCTCAGTCACCGCACAAACCGCCTGCATCGGAACCAGAATCAGGACCCGCATCACACAACCAAATACTCCATATGACAAAACTTAATTTATCCAGAGCTTCTTACAGCGGCCTAGCCAAAGTTAAGAAATCTCAAACTACTTAGTTAGAGTCGCCATCAACGCTCAGTCCAAGACACCGGCCATACGGGCACAGCAGAATCAAAACGTTAAACTGTGTGGTAGTGATCCACACCGCTCCCCCTACTGAGCTAGAACAGATCTGATAAGCTGGAGGCTCTGAACACCGTGAGAGCGCCCCCTGCTGTTTATCAGAGCCTCACCGCTCCTCAGTTTCAGTTTCCATTTCCCAAACGCTTCAGCGGAGCATGCTAACATTACTCCTCCTAATAAACAGTCCCACGTTCAGCCCCACCTCCTCATTGCTCACCTCCTTTAGTAATACAGTATCTGAGCAGTTTCCCTCAGGACTAACACAGGTGGAGGTGGTGGAGGTGGTGTAGCTGCAGGGTCTGGGATTATTAAACCCTGTTAGAATAAAACCCTCACAAGCTCCGTCTCACAGTGGAGGTCAGTGTGAGGTCAGAATGCTGGGTCTCGGTATAGTGGACATTGCTGCTGGTCAGGAAACCATAGAAACAGATGTTGGGTAGTTCGGACACTGCTGGGGTTTGTCCTAAAGCTAGGACAGGGTTTAGGACATTAAGCCTTATTAGGAGGCTTGTGGAATGACTTCTCGCCGAGAGTCCGTCCGAAGTGAAGTTGCTAAGTCCGTCTGGTACAGGGCCCGGATCGGAATCGTCCCGGACGCCGTTGTGAGGAGTTTCTATGGAGGAGAGTGCAAACCTGCGGTTTACGACTGGAAAGCAGTGTCCGGTTCCTCTGGCCGCCCCTCTGGCCGTTTCTCAAAGGCGATGCATTCTGGAAACTTGATTGAGCTTGGCAGACGGGACTCTGACTCGCAGGCTTCAGAATGTTTAACCCATATGGGTCGAGGGCAGCCGTCCACGGAAACTCCAGCATTCCAAATCAAGCCGGGAGAAAGGTGGTGCACGCACACACCCACACATAGTTGAGTGGCCCCGTCAAAGCGGGCCCTCAGGACCACCCAAGCTCCCCGCTATGAGAATGCATACATTATCCCATCTCTCAGACGCAGCTCACCTCGTGACGGAGCAGAGTAAAGAACATGATCTCATCCCCACGTGATGATTGCAAACAGATGTGCTGTTTCTTATCAGGGCATCTATCCACCCTACACTTCCTTTACGGCCAACAGAGCAGCGCGAGAAACTCCGAGCACGGAGACGGGGGAAACACAGTCGGGAAAATTAAACTCTGAAACAGGTGCCTGGACCAGATTACGTGGAGGAGTACGAATCCACAGTATTAACTATATACTGATTATAATCCGGTATGAATCTGCAGCGTGTGTAGTGTTTACAGTCTGACGGTAATAACTGTGGAGGGATTATAATCCGGTATGAATCTGCAGCGTGTGTAGTGTTTACAGTCTGACGGTAATAACTGTGGAGGGATTATAATCCGGTATGAATCTGCAGCGTGTGTAGTGTTTACAGTCTGACGGTAATAACTGTGGAGGGATTATAATCCAGTATGAATCTGCAGCGTGTGTAGTGTTTACGGTCCGACGGTAATAACTGTGGAGGGATTATAATCCAGTATGAATCTGCAGCGTGTGTGGTGTTTACAGTCTGACGGTAATAACTGTGGAGGGATTATAATCCAGTATGAATCTGCAGCGTGTGTAGTGTTTACAGTCTGACGGTAATAACTGTGGAGGGATTATAATCCAGTATGAATCTGCAGCGTGTGTAGTGTTTACAGTCTGACGGTAATAACTGTGGAGGGATTATAATCCAGTATGAATCTGCAGCGTGTGTAGTGTTTACAGTCTGACGGTAATAACTGTGGAGGGATTATAATCCGGTATGAATCTGTTTAAGAATCTGTTTACATTTTTGTAATTGTTTTAGATCATACCTGCAGGAAGGAGCTGCTTTCACTAAGCAGAACATTGTGTTTCTGAGGGAGCGACAGTGGCCTGTGGTGTCCCCCAGGGTCCGAGTCTAGGGCCGCTCTTCTTTAATCTATATATACATACTCTTGGTGAAATCCTACGGGAGATCAGACCACAGCTCTGCAGAGGACACTCAGATCTACTGAGGCCTAAACTCAAACTACTGCTGTCCTCCTGACTCGCTGTGTAGTCTGGCTGACCGGATGGGACAGCGTTTTCAGCAGCACAATAGAACCGAGATTATTTAATTCAGGAACCGCAACGAGAGCCACAGACTAGCTGCCTCTCTGGATCCAAGAGTCATATTTAAATTAATGTTTAAATGATTTATTTCCATGTTTAAACCATGTTTTAATGTATATTTAAATTTAATTAGATTATATTAATTGGTAAAGCTCTCTGCAGGACCAGAGTGTATAGAAGGTGCTATGTAGATACATATTCGTCTGTTTAACCTCAGAGTCACATGGTGGAGAGGAATGCATGGCGAATATCTCAGATCGCTCGGCTTAGACAAAACACATATTACGAAGCCGGATCATGCTCGGAGTCGCCGTTCCCAGCCGCCTGTTCCAGCCCACACACAGGCCTAAAAGAGATGTACTCCGAATGTTAGAACGGAAGCAGGTTCTAGAGGGCGCTGGCAGCCGGAGGGTAAACAGCGCCGAGTGAGATTCGAGCTGTTTCGTTTTTCTAACCTGTTTTTAACGCGATAAACTCCGGCACCGGGCACTCGGCCCTCTCCGGCAGGCGGACCAGATACAGGACGGCATTGTTCCTCAGGTCCCATCATGAATAGGAAAAGCTCCCGGGTAATTTACGGCTTCTCTGCCCTGGTCCCACAGTCTGACGCCGCGGAGGATGAGCCAGGTGTTGTGTGTACTGTAAAGAAGATCAGCCAGCCTTGTTCTCCTGCTATTAGCACGCTGCCTCCTCTCCCTGCACGGAAACAAAGCCCGCACAGTCCCTGGAGCAGAACCGCATGCGCTGTTTCTCAAACTGTCAGGACGCGGCAGACCCCTTCCCTTCTCGGCTCTCCACGCTGAAAGAGCGAGAGGAGGGACGACAAGGCTCAGCTTTTGGAGAGGTTCCAGCGCTCCATTGAGGGTGTACTCCAGCGGGAGTCTGGAGCTCCGGCTATAATCTAATTACATGCTTTATTCGCCGCAATTTGTTTCTCAATCAGTCTCATTGTGCGGGGAAAAGCCTCCCCCGTGTGCTCCTTCACACCTCGTCGTTACAGTTCCCAGATCAGCGCTGGGGGTGGAACACAATACCCATCATACCGGAGGCTTCATGGAAGCAGCCCTGGGGTCAGGCCGAGGTTCCTTTGGGCTCAGTACAGTGTCTGGTTGTCTCTGGTCAGTGAAAGGCCCTGCGGGGGAGATTGTCAGTGCTTTTCTATAGTCGGGGAAGTGCTGAATCACACAGGCTCAGTGGACCGAGAGCTTGTCCCGCACCCGGTCTCAGTATGCACGGCTTTGCTTGGAGACCGGCGAGACCAGAGCATGTGTCCACCAATGGCTCTCACAACAGGGGTCTTCCACAGTCAGCTTGTAGCTGGTGCCTTGCTCTCTCATTCCTGCGCTGTCGAACAAGCCTTACCTCCGTGCTCTAACACTCAGCTCCTCTCCACCGCTGCCAGCGGGGCCTGACTCGGCCTCTCCTGCTTTCATTCAGAAGGAGGCGGGAAAAACATCCTTCCGTGAGGAGCAGGAGATAAACCACTTCCACTCGTCCAGAGGCAGCACAGTCGGTACATTTGTCCGGCCTGTGGGGACTCCCAGCGCTTCAATGGGAACCTCTGGGGTGCTCCTCGCATCCCTGCCGACTCGGCTAGTGAGAAATGTGGGCTATCAAAGGAAAGTATCATGATGCCATTAAACAGGGTTATGGGAAAACAAAGGCCGGCTCTCTCGATAACCTCCATTCACATGGAAATGAGGCTGCCGCTCCGCGACTCTTTAATTTCACTTAGCTTGTCGTTCCGTAGCCATTTTCTAATGTACCGTATTCATGTGCGTGCCGATTCGGGGTTTGTGGGACACCCTGCCCCCCCTTCTTGGAATCCTCGGCAAGCCCCCTCCCCGGCCCAACCACGAGCCCTGCCCTGGAACTACTCCTTTTCTCCGGCATTTTTTTCTCATGCCGCCGTTGTCCGGGCAACCTCTTTCAGAAGGGGAGAAAAGGGTCTCTAAAGGAAAGTGAAAAGCAGGCACGGAGTGAGGGTCTCCAAAAAACAATGCAGTTTGTTCACATGCAGGCGAGCTGAAAGGACCCCCAACCCCTTACCCAGGAGTGCCACCCCTTCATCCATCTACTGAGAGAGAGAGCATGTCAGCGTGGGGGGTGGAGGGAATGCAGCAGGATGTCAGATTCAAACAGCACTTGTTTCAGATGGTGTAAATAGCGGGTGATTTGTTTCGGTGGGAGTGCCGACACACAACGGGCACCGGTGGCGTCTTCCGGACAACGACGGGGAAAAAATGGCCGTCTATAGTTTAAAGGAAATGCTCACGCATCTCTGGCAGCTCACGGGGAAAAGCCCCAACTCCGCGAGCTCCGTGGTGGCGCTCTTTACAGGACCTGCAGGAAAACAGGCGACACAGGCCCCTGGGTGAACCGGCACATATCTATTCGTCCTCGGCTCCTTTGTGAGGTATTTATTTTTGGACACCAAAAGGGCCTCCTTTCTTAACACTTCACAGCCCGCTAATTTCCCCCCTGACCTCCCATTGTGCTGCGTCGACCCCCAGCCCACACTGCCACCTCCCCGGGTGCTGAACCAATAAATGCCAAAGGTTGAAATGCCCCTGGGGGATGGAGGGGGAGGCCACAGGGTCGAGCAGACGCAAGGGTTGAGTTGACAAGGTGGAGATGGGAGGGAGGGGGGTCGACCTTCCTCAGTCCCATGGTGGTACTCTGACAGCAGAGAGAGAGGGGGGGGCGAGAAATTAGCATGGCGCTAAAAAATAAAAGCACTGGGTGGCTTGAATACTCTTGGCCCCAGAGGTCTCCCATCAGAGCAAGGGAGGGTCCAGACATCCAGAGAGCAGAAAGAGCAGGACCTTTTGTCTGTGGCTTTTCTAAAGGACCCAGGGCTCTCCGGGCTCAATGGCCCACAAGCCTCTATTAGAGCCGCGCAGCCCAAGGGGGCAGATGGGTGCAGCGTGAAGCATGGGCTCCCAAGATAGACGAGCTGTTTGGAGAAGTGTCTTTCTTTCTGTCACACCCTGTCTTCTCTTTTCTTTCTTTCTTTGGCAGAATGCATTTTAATTCGCCTATTCTCCTGCCCTCCCTCCCTCTCTCCCCCTCCCTCTCCCCCATACAGACTGTGACTCCTACTGCAAGGCGTCCAAAGGAAAGCTGAAGATCAACATGAAGAAGTACTGTAAGAAAGATTACGGTAAGTTGGCACAACGCGCTCAAACAAAGTGCGGGCGGCCGAAACCCATGACCTCTGCTACATCTATATCCGCGGTTCCCCAGGGCACCCTCAGCCTCAGCTCCATTGTAGTGATGGCTTACTCAGGGCTTTCAAGAAGAAAGTCAAAGGATCAAACAGGAGGAAAGGCCATCAGTCGCAGGGCTTAGGGGAGGCTGTGGCGCTGACGGACAGCCCAGCAGGTATTTAAGCCCAAAGCGGATCAAGTCAAGGCAGTGTGACGGACAGAGGGGAGCAAAAGTGCTCGGGTAGATCCTCATTAAGGGAAGAGCCGGTCCCGCCGCAGCATTCCTGAGGCCAGCAGGCATTCTCTTGTCTCTGAATGGAGCAGATGTGCAAGCCCCTCTCTCCCTCTGAGGTGAGGCCGTTTCATCAGTCAACCAAGACACAGAGGAACTGAGGAGCTTAGCAGCTTTAATGACAACCAGGCCACTCTCAGCTCCGTGATCCATCTTACTGGTGTGGTCACCATAGACACACCTACAGCACACGCAATCTACACAACAGAGCCGAACGTCTGCGTCTCCGCTGACGTCCGTAACCGCCCCGGCGAGGCACCGCTAGTAACGGAACAGAACCCGGTCTGTAAGACTCTGAGCTGCTCAATTCTAGCCCCGGTATCTAGACCACAGCTCGTCCGGCACCTACCAGAATCAGACCAGGGAACTTCACAGAACCCAAACGCCTCCGTCAGGGAACAGGACAAGTCCTCCTGCCGGCCTGGCACGTGCCTTCCCCACAGTAAAGGGGACCCCATCGGGCGAGGAGCAGCAGGTCCACCACCCTCCTACAGGTTCATCTCCGCATGGGTTCCTCCTCATCTCTCTAGAAGCTGGCCTGCAGGGGGGATACATTACCTTCAGCCCTCTTACTGTTTTAATGTGGCCCCTGCAGGGTCAGCCTACTGTGCCTCTCAATTATGAATTGTTGGCCCTTTTCCACCCTGCCCGAGCGGGGATGATCCCGGACGAGACCCCCCTTTTCTAAACGCTGAACCTAATCTACTTTCCCTCAGCTCCTGCTCCATCAGGGGGGCTTTGTGCCGGAACAGCACGGGGGGACGCCACTGTGCCCAGCACTCAGCTACAGGGTGGCGTTGCTGAGGCTGAATTGAGCGCATGAATGGACTGTACATCACCTCATACACGGCAACACCGCACCGTTCCATCTCATCCGAGACCCTAAAGTGCCAACTTCACCAAATACCGCCCAGACAGTAGGTTTGGGTTAGACCAGGTGTTTCCTCAGGTTAGATGTGTTGGGCCAGGTGTTTCCTCAGGTTAGATGGGTTAGACCAGGTGGTTCCTCAGGTTAGATGTGTTAGACCAGGTGTTTCCTCAGGTTAGATGTATTTGACCAGGTGGTTCCTCAGGTTAGATGTGTTTGACCAGGTGTTTCCTCAGGTTAGATGTGTTGGACCAGGTGTTTCCTCAGGTTAGATGTGTTGGGCCAGGTGTTTCCTCAGGTTAGATGTGTTGGGCCAGGTGTTTCCTCAGGTTAGATGTGTTGGACCAGGTGTTTCCTCAGGTTAGATGTGTTGGACCAGGTGTTTCCTCAGGTTAGATGTGTGTGTCCAGGTGTTTCCTCAGGTTAGATGTGTTGGGCCAGGTGTTTCCTCAGGTTAGATGTGTTAGACCAGGTGTTTCCTCAGGTTAGATGGGTTAGACCAGGTGGTTCCTCAGGTTAGATGTGTTGGACCAGGTGTTTCCTCAGGTTAGATGTATTTGACCAGGTGTTTCCTCAGGTTAGATGTATTTGACCAGGTGGTTCCTCAGGTTAGATGTGTTTGACCAGGTGTTTCCTCAGGTTAGATGTGTTGGACCAGGTGTTTCCTCAGGTTAGATGTGTTGGGCCAGGTGTTTCCTCAGGTTAGATGTGTTTGGCCAGGTGTTTCCTCAGGTTAGATGTGTTGGGCCAGGTGTTTCCTCAGGTTAGATGTGTTGGACCAGGTGTTTCCTCAGGTTAGATGTGTTGGACCAGGTGTTTCCTCAGGTTAGATGTGTGTGTCCAGGTGTTTCCTCAGGTTAGATGTGTTGGGCCAGGTGTTTCCTCAGGTTAGATGGGTTAGACCAGGTGGTTCCTCAGGTTAGATGTGTTGGACCAGGTGTTTCCTCAGGTTAGATGTATTTGACCAGGTGGTTCCTCAGGTTAGATGTGTTTGACCAGGTGTTTCCTCAGGTTAGATGTGTTGGACCAGGTGTTTCCTCAGGTTAGATGTGTTGGGCCAGGTGTTTCCTCAGGTTAGATGTGTTGGGCCAGGTGTTTCCTCAGGTTAGATGTGTTGGGCCAGGTGTTTCCTCAGGTTAGATGTGTTGGACCAGGTGTTTCCTCAGGTTAGATGTGTTGGACCAGGTGTTTCCTCAGGTTAGATGTGTGTGTCCAGGTGTTTCCTCAGGTTAGATGTGTTGGGCCAGGTGTTTCCTCAGGTTAGATGTGTTAGACCAGGTGTTTCCTCAGGTTAGATGTGTTAGACCAGGTGTTTCCTCAGGTTAGATGTGTTGGACCAGGTGTTTCCTCAGGTTAGATGTATTTGACCAGGTGTTTCCTCAGGTTAGATGTGTTTGACCAGGTGTTTCCTCAGGTTAGATGTGTTGGACCAGGTGTTTCCTCAGGTTAGATGTGTTGGGCCAGGTGTTTCCTCAGGTTAGATGTGTTGGGCCAGGTGTTTCCTCAGGTTAGATGTATTTGACCAGGTGGTTCCTCAGGTTAGATGTGTTTGACCAGGTGTTTCCTCAGGTTAGATGTGTTGGACCAGGTGTTTCCTCAGGTTAGATGTGTTGGGCCAGGTGTTTCCTCAGGTTAGATGTGTTGGGCCAGGTGTTTCCTCAGGTTAGATGTGTTGGACCAGGTGTTTCCTCAGGTTAGATGTGTTGGGCCAGGTGTTTCCTCAGGTTAGATGTGTTGGGCCAGGTGTTTCCTCAGGTTAGATGTGTTGGGCCAGGTGTTTCCTCAGGTTAGATGTGTTGGGCCAGGTGTTTCCTCAGGTTAGATGTGTTGGACCAGGTGTTTCCTCAGGTTAGATGTGTTGGACCAGGTGTTTCCTCAGGTTAGATGTGTGTGACCAGGTGTTTCCTCAGGTTAGATGTGTTGGACCAGGTGTTTCCTCAGGTTAGATGTGTTAGATCAGGTGTTTCCTCAGGTTAGATGTGTGTGACCAGGTGTTTCCTCAGGTTAGATGTGTTGGACCAGGTGTTTCCTCAGGTTAGATGTGTTGGACCAGGTGTTTCCTCAGGTTAGATGTGTGTGTCCAGGTGTTTCCTCAGGTTAGATGTGTTGGGCCAGGTGTTTCCTCAGGTTAGATGTGTTAGACCAGGTGTTTCCTCAGGTTAGATGTGTGTGATCAGGTGTTTCCTCAGGTTAGATGTGTTGGGCCAGGTGTTTCCTCAGGTTAGACGTGTTTGACCAGGTGTTTCCTCAGGTAAGATGTATCAGACCAGGTGTTTCCTCAGGTTAGACGAGTTAGACCAGGTGTTTCCTCAGGTTAGATGTGTTGGACCAGGTGTTTCCTCAGGTTAGATGTATTTGACCAGGTGGTTCCTCAGGTTAGATGTATTTGACCAGGTGGTTCCTCAGGTTAGATGTGTTTGACCAGGTGTTTCCTCAGGTTAGATGTGTTGGACCAGGTGTTTCCTCAGATTAGATGAATTTGACCAGGTGTTTCCTCAGGTTAGATGTGTTGGACCAGGTGTTTCCTCAGATTAGATGTGTCTGGGCAGGTGTGTCCTCAGGTTAGATGTGTTTGACCAGGTGCTTCCTCAGGTTAGATGTGTTTGACCAGGTGTTTCCTCAGGTTAGATGTGTTGGACCAGGTGTTTCCTCAGGTTAGATGTGTTGGACCAGGTGTTTCCCCAGGTTAGATGTGTTGGGCCAGGTGTTTCCTCAGGTTAGATGTGTTGGACCAGGTGTTTTTTACTCATGTGTTGGGACCAGGTGTTTCCTCAGGTTAGATGTGTTGGACCAGGTGTTTCCTCAGGTTAGATGTGTTGGGCCAGGTGTTTCCTCAGGTTAGATGTGTTGGACCAGGTGTTTTTTACTCAGGTTAGATGTGTTTGTCCAGGTGTTTCCTCAGGTTAGATGTGTTTGTCCAGGTGTTTCCTCAGGTTAGATGTGTTGGACCAGGTGTTTCCTCAGGTTAGATGTGTTTGTCCAGGTGTTTCCTCAGGTTAGATGAGTTAGACCAGGTGTTTCCTCAGGGTAGATGTGTTTGGTCAGGTGTTTCCTCAGGGTAGATGTGTTGGACCAGGTGTTTCCACAGGTTAGATGTGTTGGGCCAGGTGTTTCCACAGGTTAGATGTGTTGGGCCAGGTGTTTCCTCAGGTTAGATGTGTTGGACCAGGTGTTTCCACAGGTTAGATGTGTTGGACCAGGTGTTTCCACAGGTTAGATGTGTTGGGCCAGGTGTTTCATCTGAAACGTTTACGGCACGCTGTTCTGGTCATCACCGGACAATGCCTAGCCCATGTTTGGGCAGTGTGAGGTGTCAGCGATGATTAGGAGAAGACACCGTGAAGGGGCACTAGCGGCTAGCGGTAAGCATGTTTGCATAGGGGCACCACAGTAAGCTGGGCCACAGCTGCGTCTTCTCAATTAACACCACTGCGCAGTCAGGAGCGCGGCGAGATTACCGCCACACTGACAAATGGCGTCGGAGGAAACCCTAACAAAGTGACACATGAATGTATTCAGTTTGATCAGCGAGAATGTAAAGTTTTAGTTACGGGTTCACGGCGTCTCTAATTGCCCCATTCTCTGTCTGGCCTTTAGCGAGGGAGACGCTAAATCTCACAAAGTTTGCTTAACTGTATCAACACAAGTGAAACTGATAAAGGGGAGTGCGGGCCTGCGTCGGTGGGAGCCGCGATCCGTCTTTGATGAGCACAGTTAGCCGTGGAGAGGAGCGTTTGAGGAGCTACAGAATGAATAATGCCTCCCGGAGGCCCCGGCGAGCGGAGCACTGCGGAGGTTTAATCCGGTCGGAGGAGAACAGTCATCTCATACGCATCCGTTATGACTAACACCTCCTCGAACCAGCCGCACCTCGAACACTCCTACAGACCTCACCCCGCTGGTCTCCGAGGGTCTGAGCACAGCGACCGCACTGCGTCCGGCTGAGGTTCCGTATCTGAGAATCTAGAAGTTCTACGACGGGCCCAGGCTCGTCAGGCCTGTCGGTTCTACTCAGGGGCTGCTGCAAACCTTCCATCGCCGGCGTCTGTGGCTGCCAGACTTCATACTCGTTTAAACCTGAACATTAAAACGACTATTTACTCCATCCGCCTATACACGTGTTTATGATTATGGATTCTGTCACAGGTTAAATGTAAACATTTTCCTGAAGAGAGCTTCTACTGCACGAATTATTATTTAAAGATTACAAAAATGTTTTAATTTAATATTTAAAAGTGTTTAAATAATTCAAATATATATTTTTAATGGGCTACATTTCTTTAAAAATAACTTTTTTAAAAACAAGACAAAACAAATCCAACTTAAACTCTTATAACAATTTATACAATTAATATCATTTTTATTGTTATTTTGAATTTAGGGTAATAACCACATTGTATTATATTATAATTATAATTACCGTACAATCTGTTACAAGTATGATCCAGTGGTGTGTTTTAAAATTAGGATAATAAATTACATTTAAAAAAATTAGAAAATTAGAAAAAAAAAAAATTACAAAAAAAAATTAAAGTTTTTCACTTTAAAAAAATCAAAAGTTGCAAACAATACATTTAACCATCTCACAAAAACCCTATCAGATATAAACCGGTTTAAAAATGAAAACTCACCTGAGACTCCAGTTTCCCTGAAGGAATTTTGCCTGAACGATCACATCCATCACGCCAAACGCTGGAGACTCAGAACTCGCGTCAGCACTCTGGCAGCTGAAGGTTCTGATGGATCTCCAGTCAGACGTAGAACAGAACAGAGCCACACTTCAGAGGAACGGGCTCGGTGTCCGATCCGCCGGCGGCTGTAGAGTCAGGACGTCGCTCGTACTCCGGCTCACTCCGGATCCACAGTGTACTCTCATCTCACTACAGTCTTCCTAGGGCTGTGTGCAAAAACCTGGAGGTCCGGTTCACGATTCCATACAGTGCAGTAGTGCAATCATTACACCAGCCCTCCTATTACACCAACCCTGAGTGTTCAGCATACTGCCTGAAAGGGTCCGTCAGGTACGAGCACCTTGCGCTGAGCCTACATGGATCTGAAAACCCGTATCCTAAACCACATCACCTAGACACAAGATAACTGGATATCGGTGTGCGCAGTGCAGTACCGTATGCATAGGTGTGCTAATGCTAACATGCTAGCGGAGCGCCCTGGTGCTACGGGTTTATGTTGGAGTCTAATAGCTGGAGATTAGAACACTGCCCTCTAGTGGTTGTGGGTCAAACACAGCACTAAGTGAACCACCAGTCTATGTAATCGATATGAACTATTGATTATCAGCACTGTTTTTGGGAATCGCTACGGAATCACGAATCCTAATAGACCGATATTCCATATTTCTGGTACAGTCTTCCACCTCTAGTGTTTTACTGTGTCGGAGTACAGCTCTGATTCTCTCCGTATCCGGATGACAGAACGCTGTTACACGTATTCCGGGAATTCCCGACCGGCTCCCTCGTGTGTTCTAAAACTGTGTCTCCTTGTCCTTCCAGCCGTCCAGGTCCACATCCTGAAGTCGGACAAGGCTGGAGAGTGGTGGAAATTCACCGTCAACATCATCTCGGTCTACAAGCAGGGCGAGAGCCGGATCCGCCGGGGCGACCAGCTGCTGTGGGTGCGGGCTAAAGACGTGGCCTGCAAATGTCCCAAAATCAAAACCGGAAAGAAATACCTCCTGCTGGGCAACGACGAGGAGTCCCCTGGCCAGGGCGGGGTGGTCGCGGATAAGGGCAGCCTGGTCATCCAGTGGAGGGACACGTGGGCCCGGCGGCTGCGGAAGTTCCAGCAACGCGAGAAGAAAGGCAAATGCAAGAAGGCGTAGAGGGGCCGACCAGATTTCCACCCGGAGCTGGACTTAGAAACAGAGGAGCCACGGAAGAAGAGCGAGCGAACGAAAGGAGGGAGAGGGAAAGGAGAGGGACTGGTCACCGCTGCTTCTCCGAGCAGAGGGATGAGGGGAATGGTTTCTGTAAACAGGAAGTGTTGTGAAGGAGCTCACCTTTTCATGTTGTTATTCATTTCTTCCAGAGTTGTTATCCTGGATTTGCCAAGTTTGCACCGAGTTCATATTCCTACATATATCACATATATACACACGCACCCGCGCGCGTACGGGGCCCGGAACGCCGACACAGTCACAGACTTCCAAACAGCGTCTGTCCTGCCGCTCGCGCCGAAGCCTGGTTCACATTACCATGTTTGTGCATGATATTCCGGATTTATTTTGGAAAAGAAAAAAAGGAATCTTCGGGACTGATCAAATTTCCTCCAGACTTTCCCGTACAGGAGTTTCAGACACTCCGTCCAAAGCTGATCTTAGCGCTGTGACCCACGCAGGCTGTGCGGGTAATGGAAAATGATGCGTAATTTGATAAAAGGTCCGAATGTGAGGGTGCCAAACGGGATTCCGCGTTTCCCATAATTCCTCCTGAACGTGGAGCGCCGTGTGTGAAAGTGTACAGTGTAGCCTGCATGTCTTTATCCGAGGCTGCGCGATGCCGGCCGTGTTTACTGGACGCTCCGCTACGAACACCAAGCGTAAAAACGAAAAAAGAAAAGAGAAGACAGACGGGATTAAACGGTGGATCCCTCGGATCGACCTGCAGCAGGAGGGAGAAAGGATTCGGGTTTTCTCGGGTTAGAATTCCGTCCAAACGGTAAACCGTAATACCGTACCGCAATACCGTAATAAACTTCAACTTACTTTTCTATCTAAACCTTTATATTTTATAAAACTCCTTTATCCTCTCCTCCTACGCCCTTAATCAGGTCACACCGCGGAGCGCCCCGCCGCTGAGCCTGGTCCCGCTCCGCATATATCAGCGGAGATTTTATACGGCTGATTATTTAGAGATATTTAAGGAAGTTTGTGTAGTCCAGCCAGTTAGTTAGCGTAGCCGGAGAATCCTCCGATCCCTAATGAAGATTTAAACCATGGTACTGAATTTAATTCCAGCTTTAAGGGAACTCCAAACCTTCCGACTCGCTCCACAAAGCATCCCAGATTAGTAATCCATAATCAGGCCGAGTGTGTTTATAGAACACCACAGTGGTGGTCCCAGCTCACATCCCGCCAAACAGCAGGAAAACCGGAGGACCCGTGTTCCTGAATCCCAGCCCGGCAGTTACAGCGGTCTGCTCCTAGTCCTGGGGTTTAGTTCCCGAGTGGAACAGCTTCCAGAACCTCGGCTTTAATCCCAGTTTAATCTGCTAGCGGGAATATTTAGACTGAGGAAGCGACAGTGACCCGATTCCCGTTCAGCCCGACACTCCAGACCAAACAATCCTAGAATAAGGAAAGCGGGATTCCTCTACAGATAATCCGGCACAAAGCCCGCGCAGCACCCGGCAGCATCCGCGCAGCAACCCTGCAGCACCCGGCAGCACCCCTGCAGCACCCGCGCCGAAGCTTCCATGGGGCTCGGCTCGTCGCGCTCCTCAGGGAGCAGGTCCGATTTCTCGCGCCGGGACTGAGGGTGCTGTCCTGGGCAGGGCGGTGCGGCGCTGTGTTTGTGGAATGTGATTATGCTGTATGAGTGGGATTATTACAGATTATGGAAATGTACATACCGGCCGCAGGGCCCCGTATCGCACCGCGCCGGTGGACCTTCCTATATTCGCCCATCGGCCGCCCGTACGCGTCAGCGGCGTATCCATGGCCTCCACCTGTACATGTATTCATCTTCAGCACTCGGCCTAGGAAGCCCGCACACTCGTCCCCACACACCGCTCCTCTGATGTACATTTAGTTTCCCCTCTGATTTTCCACGCCGCGATCAGAACCGCTCGGAGAACACCACACTGCTTCTTGTTCATACTATGAATTGTAAATGTACTGAGTCTGATATTGTTTACGATGCGTACTAATATATTACGTGATTATATATGGGAGTATTTAATGACGCAGGACATTGTGGAATTTCTTGTCTTTTTTCCGCTCGTGTTTGTTTTTCCGTGTGTGGTTGTTTAGGTGGTTGTGATTGAACCGGAGCGGGAGAGTAACTCTGTACCCCGTCTGGTCTGACCTAATGAAGCAGGAATAAAGGCTTTCACGTCACGACTGTTCCCGTCCTCCGCTCTGAATGGTGTGCTTCAGATCGCCAGCGCCGCTGCCAGGCCGATTGGATTTGGTTGGCCTTAAGATAAACACACATTCCGTTTGGGAGGGATTCCCAGCTGGGAATGTGAATGGATTAGGATTGTCATATCCCTCATATCCAGTTCTGTCGTTCTGAACGGTTCTAGAGTAGGGGTCTGAGCTCCAGCGGGGGGCTGATGTCCTCACACCTCTGCTCTGGTTCTGAATAAACTACACACTGAGGTATCCCAAAGAGATTTTTAATTATCCAGGAAGCGATAGAAGCCACAGCAGGGAATTAGGAAGTCCTTTATCTCCCAGAATCGAGTCAGCAGGCATGAAACCCAAAACCGCCTTCCGGTTCGACCGCGGCTCGGGTCTAAACGGGCTTCGTGCTACGGCGATACCTACACTATGATGAGAAACGAAAGCCTGATAACGGCAGCCCGCCTCGGAGATAAACTAACTCAACATTAACACTACACGATATTCGTGGAATTCCGCTTTTCACTATATTTAGGGAACACGTTATGTAAATTTAATAATCAAATTATATACATTTAATCTTATTATATAAATTTAATCACACTACATAAATTCAATAATCAAATTACATAAATGTAATATCATAATATAAATTTAATAATCAAATTATCTAAATTTAATCACACTGTGTATTCACATTTATAATGTATTAATGACACATACAGGTAAAAGAACAGGTACCTATAAAATGGTAACTTCACAGGAGAGAACAAAAACCTCATCTAACTGTAATGGAAGTCAATGGAACCAGACGTCTTCACAAGCTGTTGGTCCATTCGTTATGGAATTTCCCCACGGTATAAACAGCAGCTGCTGCGTTCACATGATTTAGAAAAGTGGCTAAAATAGAGGCGTGTTTTTCACATTAGTATTTAATAAACTCAGGCTTTGTTTACCTTTTATAACAGTAGAGTATCAGGAGGAGATGATTGACAGGGTTATAGATATCAGGTGAGAATGATTTATAGTGAAGCGTTTATTCTTTGATCAGGAAACACTGTTATTATAAAGTAATAAACGTTCAGTTCATTTAATATAAAACAGAATCTAAATCTGCATATCATCACTGTACACAGAAAAACTAAACACAACTCTGATAAACGACCCGCTTAGTCTTCATCTGAGCTCATAAAGCCTAACAATCTAAATATATACAAACATGCTTTTCTTTACACAGCGATGATATTAGGAAATCGTTTTTGGAAATTTATTTTGGAAAAAAATATTGAAAATAAATTTTGGAAATAAATTTTGGATAATTATTTTGGAAATAAATTTTAGAAATAAATTTTGGAAAAAAAATTGGGAAATTTATTTTGACAATAAATTTTGGAAATAAACTTTGGAAATAAATTCTGGGAAAAAAATTGGGAAATTTATTTTGACAATAAATTTTGGAAATAAACTTTGGAAATAAATTCTGGAAAAAAAATTGGGAAATTTATTTTGACAATAAATTTTGGAAATAAACTTTGGAAATAAACTTTGGAAATAAATTTTGGATAATTATTTTGAAAATACATTTTGGGTAATTATTTTGGAAATAAACTTTGGAAATAAATTTTGGGAAAAAAATTGGGAAATTTATTTTGAAAATAAATTTTGAAAATAAACTTTGGAAATAAATTTTGGATAATTATTTTGAAAATAAATTTTGGATAATTATTTTGGAAATACATTTTGGAAATACATTTTGGAATTAAATTTTGGAAAAAATATTTTGGGAAATTTATTTTGAAAATAAATTTTGTATATTAGGAAAGTAATTTTATAATTTGGAATCTGAGGGTGATAAAAGACCCAGTGAGATCTACGTGTTCTGGAATAAAGGAACCAGTGATGTATGATGTGGGTTAATATGTGCACAAACTGAAATACAGATTCCGGCTGAATTTGATCATTTTAAGAGAACAGATTAGAAAATGTGTGTTAATTAGTTAATTTAAAAACACAATCACCTGCAGATCCTCGTTCGTGGTGAAGACGCAGTACTGAAACGTTCCTCAGACGGATCTACACCGACAACAAGAGGCTGAAAGCGCTGCGGTCAGGGCAGATCTACATTTATTAGACAGTGTAAAGCATACGCAGCAGACAGCAACAGGAAACAGCGTTCAGTAATATGGATTCAGACACTCTGAGGAACAGCTGGATTCTGCTGATGTGGAATTCTGGGTTAGTAAGGTTCCTACAGTTAAAACTCCGGAGTGGAGAACGTTAGCTAGACCTTCCAGCTGGCACGATAAAACCATTAGGAGGAACCGATTAAAACCGGAACACTGATTATTCCGACCTCCTCCGTAACTGAGCGTGTGAGGTGTGACGAGAGAGATCCAGAGCGGATTGGTGTGAGGTGGTTCAGAGGTTCTGTACAGTGGTGGTGATGGGAACCAGGGTTCTCCATGTCTAGAACACACATACTGATGATGGAAAATCTGGAAAACCTGGAAATACTAAGTTCCTTTGGGGGACTGTTTGACCTCACAGCGCCCTGCAGCATGTATCCCTCCACCATGAATGGAGTTTAAGGCTGAGATCTTCTCCACACTATCATAAACAGCGTCTCAGACATCAGGCAGCGTATTCAGAACCACCTCCTGTAGGAACTTCCTGTGAGGGAGCTTTTAGAGGGGACGTCTGGTTACCTTCACCACCACTGGGAACGGGTCTGACTTAATCTAGAACGGAGCGCCTCACACTGAACCTGCTCTGAATCACTCTGTATACATCCTCACCATTTACCTATGTGGATATTGGCGGGTGGAGTTCCCCCTCCAGCAGGAGGAGCTCTGTGTTTGGGGGTGTTTACTGCACATGCGGGTAAAATGATTTTAGAGTCTGGTATTGTTTTTCTAAAAATGATCAGCAGGCCGTCAGGAAGAAGCGACAGGTACAGGTATGGAATTCCCCTTGGCTCATGAGTTTGGAAATAATAGTACCCTCCAAATAGTAGAACAGTAGTATGTGTGGTGGGAGCGTCCGATCAGTGCATCCCCGTTTCTCCTCCCGTCTGGGTCTTCAGGGTGTGTGCAGGAACTCCGCCCTGCAGCGCGCTCGCTTCATTATGTCGGCCATGATGCCACCACAATGATGGCGATGAGCAGCAGCACGATCACCACCAGCATACCTGTTCAACACACACACACACACACACACACACATTAACACACATATACACACATATACACACATATACACACACACACA
>JAMWET010005302.1:112500-130000 GCA_024036415.1 Prochilodus magdalenae
GCTGCATGGATGGATTATCAAAGGACTCCATCAGGTAACTCTACAGCTCCATACCGAGACGTCTGGCGTGTTGGGTTAGCGAACACGGCGGCCCGACGCCATACTGAGAGACAGACTTCTGTATGTGTAGCTCAATAAATATTGATCATATCAGTCTAAACTTATCACCAGTTATTGATCCTGGTCACCTTTATCTTCCTTCCCAACACACCCGCACTCCCACACCTCCTCCTGGGTGTAGCTTTTGATGATGAGGGTGAGGTTACCTCTGACAGCAGTGACATCTACTGCCTAAAAGCTTCAGCAGGTGAGTGATATGAAGGAAGGATGAGTGCAGCAGATACGCGCCACACACGGTTATAGATTATTGTGGGTTCTAGATTCTGTCATGATGCTGCTACTGCACACCAGCGCCACCACTGACACAGGATCAACCGCCATAAGCTGGAAACCGCCAGTCCAACAGCATGGAAGCAGGCAGCGCCTCCCGCAGGCATTCCACATCCTCCGCAGCCTCGACGCCTACGAAAAAAGGCCCACTGGCTGGATGGCTGGACGGAAGGGAGAGCCCACATG
Source organism: Prochilodus magdalenae (assembly GCA_024036415.1). NCBI lineage: Eukaryota > Metazoa > Chordata > Actinopteri > Characiformes > Prochilodontidae > Prochilodus > Prochilodus magdalenae. Next base: position 113,077 of record JAMWET010005302.1, read on the forward strand.
AACAGAGCGAGTCAGTGGTGTGCGGAGTGTTTGGGCTGAACGCGCTATGCTAAAGGCTTTTCCACTTCACACTGTCTCATGATTCCCGTTGTGTGAAGCTGGTGAGGATGCGGCGCAGCTGCTCCGCTGGCCCTCAAACTCACACTCTGTTTATTTTAAATGCTCTTAAGCTGGAACCCGCCTGGAACCCGCAGCGCACAAACATAAACACACACTCACACACACTCCGGGACCGGGGGCGCACCGCAAGTGTGGGACTGACACCAGCGCCGTCAACAAACACTCACACAGCGTATAGGGTGAGAATATGGAGACACTGAGGAGCACACCCGGCACAATCAGCTGGGCACGCAGGAGTGCTGTACCGCTACCATCACCGGCATCGGCACCACCAACGCCGCCGTCATGCCAAGCGTAGAAAAGAATTCCAAACCAATCAGACTAGCCAGGATCCAGAACCAAACCCAGGATCCAGAACCAAACCCAGAACGCAGGACCAAACCCAGAACGCAGGACCGAACCCAGGATCCAGGACCAAACCCAGAACGCAGGACCAAGCCCAGAACGCAGGACCAAGCCCAGAACGCAGGACCAAGCCCAGAACGCAGGACCAAGCCCAGAACGCAGGACCAAACCCAGAACGCAGGACCAAACCCAGAGCACAGGACCAAGCCCAGAACGCAGGACCAAACCCAGAACGCAGGACCAAACCCAGAGCACAGGACCAAGCCCAGAACACAGGAAAGAACGCAGGACCAAACCCAGAGCACAGGACCAAACCCAGAACGCAGGACCAAACCCAGAGCACAGGACCAAACCCAGAACGCAGGACCAAACCCAGAGCACAGGACCAAACCCAGAACGCAGGACCAAACCCAGAGCACAGGACCAAACCCAGAACGCAGGACCAAACCCAGAGCACAGGACCAAACCCAGAACACAGGAAAGAACGCAGGACCAAACCCAGAACACAGGAAAGAACGCAGGACCAAACCCAGAACACAGGACCAAACCCAGAACACAGGAAAGAACGCAGGACCAAACCCAGAACACAGGACCAAACCCAGAACACAGGAAAGAACGCAGGACCAAACCCAGAACACAGGAAAGAACGCAGGACCAAACCCAGAACACAGGACCAAACCCAGAACACAGGAAAGAACGCAGGACCAAACCCAGAACACAGGACCAAACCCAAAACGCAGGACCAAACCCAGAACGCAGGACCAAACCCAGAACGCAGGACCAAACCCAGAACACAGGACCAAACCCAGAACGCAGGACCAAACCCAGAACGCAGGACCAAACCCAGAACACAGGACCAAACCCAGAACGCAGGACCAAACCCAGAACACAGGAAAGAACGCAGGACCAAACCCAGAGCACAGGACCAAACCCAGAACACAGGACCAAACCCAGAACACAGGGCCAAACCCAGAACACAGGAAAGAACGCAGGACCAAACCCAGAACACAGGAAAGAACGCAGGACCAAACCCAGAACACAGGAAAGAACGCAGGACCAAACCCAGAACACAGGAAAGAACGCAGGACCAAACCCAGAACACAGGAAAGAACGCAGGACCAAACCCAGAACACAGGAAAGAACGCAGGACCAAACCCAGAACACAGGAAAGAACGCAGGACCAAACCCAGAACACAGGACCAAACCCAAAACGCAGGATAGAACACAGGACCAGAACCCCAGGCCAGAACACATCAAAAACAAAACCCAAAGCAAATCCAAGCCAGAACCCAGGACAGAATCTAGGGCAAATCAAGGACTGAGCCCAGTGTCCAATACAGGACCAAGCCGAAGACTGACCTCGGGGCTGACCCCAGGGCAAACCCAGTGCTACTCCCAGGCTTGGACCAAACCCGATGGTACCTGCACATACTTGGGGTAAACTATGCAGCGTGGGACGAGGTAGGCCAGGTCTCTCCACCCTGCACTGTGTCCTGTGTCCTGCACAGCTGCTGCTCCAGAACCAAACTGACAGCTACTGTCATAAATCACCCACAGCATCATCCGCAGAGGCAGCGGACACAGGAGGCGGACACTGTCCATCCGTGATCTCTCCCTCTTTCACAAAACCGGACCCAGACACGAACACATGCAGAGTTCCGGAGTTCCCGTCCCACTCCAGAACACAGCGCTGAGTCACCGAGGCACGAGGGACGGTGGATCTGTTAGCCATAAAACCACTGGACTTATCAGAACACCTCGCACGCCACTTCGGCAGGAAGCAGCCGAGAGGCCCGGAGCAATATCGGTGCTCCCTGCGGTGGAGGTGGAGGGAGGGGGGGGCGGAGAGAGGGAGAGGGAGAGAGAGAGAGAGAGAGAGAGAGAGAGAGAGAGAGAGAGAGAGAGAGAGAGAGAGAGGGGGAGAGAGATAGAGAGAGAGAGAGAAGGAGAGAGAGAGAGGGGGAGAGAGAGAGAGAGAGAGAGAGAGAGAGAGAGAGAGAGAGAGAGAGAGAGAGAGAGAGAGAGAGAGAGGAAGAGAGGGGAAAGTGAGAGAGGGGGAGATGAGAGCGAGAGAGAGAGGAGAGAGAGAAGAGCAGGAGAGAGAGAAGCGAGAGAGAGCCGAGGAGAGAGAGAGAGGGGGGGGAAGACGAGAGGGAGAGGGAGAGAGAGAGGAGAAGAGAGGAAGAGGAGAGCGAGAGGGGAGAGAGAGAGAGGGGGAGAGAGAGAGGGAGCGAGAGAGATAGAGAGAGAGTGAGAGAGAGATAGAGAGAGAGATGGAGAGAGAGAGAGAGAGGGGGGGGGGGGGGAGAGGGAGAGAGACAGAGAGAGAGGAGAGCGAGAGAGGGAGGAGAGAGAGAGGAGAGAGAGAGCAGAGAGAAAAACAGGCTCACCACTCCTCATCAGCTGTCAGGAGACAGCCTCGTTAGCCCATGATACTGCAGACGGTTCTCGTGACCCTCACACGTTCCATGACCCTAAAGAGTTTCATCACAGGTGTGATTCAGCCGCTGAGGTTTAAGTGCTCCCTCCACTCCGTTAAACCGTATGAAGTCCGTTTGATGACTGAAACATCCTCATGACTGGACCACGAGTACAGCTGCCCTGGTTTGATCCTACCTGACAAATCAGAGACCTGTACGGCTCGAGACCCTAAAGGAAACCATAGGGTCTGATCAAAGCTTCCGCTTGGGATCAGCCGTGATGTCATTCTGGGGTTAGCCAGAGTTTGGTCCTGTATTAAACACGGGGTTCAGTGCTGGATTTGCCCTGGATTCTGTCCTGGGTTCAATTCTGGATTTTCCTCTGGATCCATCAGGGGTTTGCTCAGTGCTTCTACCCCTGCTCTCCTTGTGTGTTGAGCCTGGATTCGCTCCTGCATTCTAACCTGGGTTCGGTCCTAGGTTTAGTCCTTGGTCCTGCCCTGGAGTTGCCCTGACTGAAACATCCTCAGCTGATTGGACCAAGTACACTTGCCTTGGTTTGGTCCTACTTGACAAATCAGACCTGTATGGCTCGAGACCCTAAAGGAAACTCTGGAGCTACGTCTCCGTTCATGTGGTTCCTCACAGCAAATTGGAAAACCGATGGACACTCTGAGGAGATCAAGGTGACCATCTTTCGGTTGAGGTCCAATTGGTCAGTGTGAGTGCTAAGTAGCCTGCTTTGGTCTGGACCAAGGAATCATCTGAGTGTTGGCGGGGCAGACCTCCTCTTTGTCTGAGGAGGAGCCTCAGTCTGCAAATGACACGGTCCATTGGAGATTTGAAACAACGTCACGGCTAATTCCCCCCAATCAGCTGAGAAACTATTCGCCACATGTATGTGCATGCAGAGCAGAGCACATGTGTAAAGTATATACATGGCCCAGATGGGCTAAGTCCTGGACTTGACCAAGATCCCAGTAGCAAACCCAGGGCCAAATCCATGAGCAACTAGGGCGGACCCTATGGTTGGTCTCAGATCTGAATTTAAGATAAAAGGCAAAGCTGAACTAGAGGCTGAACTCAGGTTTGAACCCAAGATCAAATGCGAGACAAATCCAGAATCAAACTGAATGCGAGGCAAAATCTAGTATTGAAACTGCAAATCCAGGATCAAACACAGCCCAGAACCAGGATCAAAGCCCAAGGCCAAATCCAGGATCAAACACAGCCCAAATCCAGGATCAAACACAGCCCAAATCCAGGATCAAACACAGCCCAAATCCAGGATCAAGCCCAGGCCAAATCCAGGATCAAGCCCAGGCCAAATCTAGGATCAAACACAGCCCAAATCCAGGATCAAGCCCAGGCCAAATCTAGGATCAAACACAGCCCAAATCCAGGATCAAGCCCAGGCCAAATCTAGGATCAAACACAGCCCAAATCCAGGATCAAGCCCAGGCCAAATTTAGGATGCCAAAACCAGGGTCTAACACTGGGCAAACCCAGAACCACACCTAGGACAGATCAAAGCCCAAATCCAGGATTAAATACAGCTCACATCCAGGATTAAAGTCAAGGCAAATTCTGGTCTATCACAGGACAAACCAAAAAAAACTCAGGATTAAATTTAGGAGTGAACCCAGGCCAAAACTAGGACTAATCCAGGATCACACCTGGGGTGGTCACAAGTAACTCCTCCTGATTAAGCTGAGGAAGCACTGCCTGTCTCTGAAGTGAGTCCCACATGTACGTACACATGTATATGATCGTATAGTCCAGGTGCTGGTGTCCCTCTCATTCACTGGCAGGCATTTCCTGTCTAGTGTGTCCCACAGGAAGTGGATCTGCCACGCGAAATTCATCACACTGACAAACCCTGCACCCTCCACCAGCAGCACCACTGCAGCTGTTCCTGCTGCCGCCACGGCTGGCCCACAGATGCTGCACTCTGTGTGTTCACCACAGCAGGCATTAACACATCCGCACAGCCGCTCTGTCAACAGCACAGCAGGGCAAACGCCGCAGCTTCGGGGCGCTGAGTGACGTCTCAGACCAACAAAGGCCCAGTAAGACCGGGATTAGGCCTGTTTGTAACAGATTATACTGTAATTTAGGCAATTCCAGACGACATCATTATAATCCAGTATGAATCTGCAGCGTGTGTAGTGTTTACAGTCTGACGGTAATAACTGTGGAGGGATTATAATCCAGTATGAATCTGCAGTGTGTGTAGTGTTTACAGTCTGACGGTAATAACTGTGGAGGGATTATAATCCAGTATGAATCTGCAGTGTGTGTAGTGTTTACAGTCTGACGGTAATAACTGTGGAGGGATTATAATCCGGTATGAATCTGCAGCGTGTGTAGCGTTTACAGTCTGACGGTAATAACTGTGGAGGGATTATAATCCAGTATGAATCTGCAGCGTGTGTAGCGTTTATAGTCTGACGGTAATAACTGTGGAGGGATTATAATCCGGTAATAGGCATCTGCAGCTGTGTAGTGTTTACAGTCTGACGGTAATAACTGTGGAGGGATTATAATACGGTATGAATCTTCAGCGTGTGTAGCGTTTACAGTCTGACGGTAATAACTGTGGAGGGATTATAATCCAGTATGAATCTGCAGCGTGTGTAGCGTTTACAGTCTGACGGTAATAACTGTGGAGGGATTATAATCCAGTATGAATCTGCAGCGTGTGTAGCGTTTATAGTCTGACGGTAATAACTGTGGAGGGATTATAATCCGGTATGAATCTGCAGCGTGTGTAGTGTTTACAGTCTGACGGTAATAACTGTGGAGGGATTATAATCCAGTATGAATCTGCAGCTTGTGTAGTGTTTACAGTCTGACGGTAATAACTGTGGAGGGATTATAATCCGGTATGAATCTGCAGCGTGTGTAGTGTTTACAGTCTGACGGTAATAACTGTGGAGGGATTATAATCCAGTATGAATCTGTGGAGGGATTATAATCCAGTATGAATCTGCAGCGTGTGTAGTGTTTACAGTCTGACGGTAATAACTGTGGAGGGATTATAATCCAGTATGAATCTGCAGCGTGTGTAGTGTTTACAGTCTGACGGTAATAAATGTGGAGAGATTATAATCCAGTATGAATCTGCAGCGTGTGTAGTGTTTACAGTCTGACGGTAATAACTGTGGAGGGATTATAATCCAGTATGAATCTGCAGCGTGTGTAGTAATACTGTGGAGGTGTTTACAGTCTGACGGTAATAACTGTGGAGGGATTATAATCCAGTATGAATCTGCAGCGTGTGTAGTGTTTACAGTCTGACGGTAATAACTGTGGAGGGATTATAATCCAGTATGAATCTGCAGCGTGTGTAGTGTTTACAGTCTGACGGTAATAACTGTGGCGGGATTATAATCCAGTATGAATCTGCAGCGTGTGTAGTGTTTACAGTCTGACGGTAATAACTGTGGAGGGATTATAATCCGGTATGAATCTGCAGCGTGTGTAGTGTTTACAGTCTGACGGTAATAACTGTGGCGGGATTATAATCCAGTATGAATCTGCAGCGTGTGTAGTGTTTACAGTCTGACGGTAATAACTGTGGAGGGATTATAATCCGGTGTATGGAATCTGCAGCGTGTGTAGTGTAAGCAGTGTTTACAGTCTGACGGTAATAACTGTGGCGGGATTACAATCCGGTATGAATCTGCAGCGTGTGTAGTGTTTACAGTCTGACGGTAATAACTGTGGCGGGATTATAATCCAGTATGAATCTGCAGCGTGTGTAGTGTTTACAGTCTGACGGTAATAACTGTGGAGGGATTATAATCCAGTATGAATCTGCAGCGTGTGTAGTGTTTACAGTCTGACGGTAATAACTGTGGCGGGATTATAATCCGGTATGAATCTGCAGCGTGTGTAGTGTTTACAGTCTGACGGTAATAACTGTGGAGGGATTATAATCCAGTATGAATTGAATCACATTAGATTACTCTGCCTCCTCTGTGTCAGAGACCCGATAATAAGGTATAGACCTGCAGCTTCAGGGTAAAGGATTAGCAGGCTGCTGGCTGATCAGCTGCCGGGGTAAAGAGGAGAAACTGGGTGAAAGGAAACTGTAGCTGAACTATCGCTGTAACCACAGAGCCAGCAGCGTCCCTCTCGCTTCTATCAGCCCTGACGAAGGCCAGGAGTGAAGACAGGAAGCGTCCCTTAAGGACGGCATTTGTGGAGAATAAGTCTGCTCTTTTTCACACCGTAAAGGCCAACAACACATCAGCCTAACATATGACTCATCTGGACCGGCCGTTCCGGTTGGGGAATTTCTCTTCTGTTTGCAGGACATCACTGTCACATGTGGTGCAGGTGGAAATTTGAGTGTGGGCCGTGTGTATGGAATCTGGGCTGTGTTTGTTTTCCTACACTGATTAATCTCCTGGCAGCGTTTGGTAGTGTCTCCTCTAGTGGGGTGCTGCAGAGGGTACAAGACTGTGGCTGTGTTTGGTAGAGTCTCCTCTAGGGGGCGCCTGTCGAGAATAAAATGCCATGGCGGCGTCCTGTAGTGTCTCCTCTAGGGGGCACCGCTGAGGGTACAAGACTGTGGCTGTGTTTGGTAGCATCTCCTCTAGGGGACACTGCTGAGGTACAAAGCTGTGGCTGTGTTTAGTAGTGTCTCCACTAGGGGGCGCCTGCCGAGGGTAAAATGCCATGGCTGCGTATGGTAGTGTCTCCTCTAGGGGGCGCCGCTGAGGGTACAAGACTGTAGCTGTGTTTGGTAGTGTATCCTCTAGGGGGCGCCGCTGAGGGTACAAGACTGTGGCTGTGTTTGGTAGCATCTCCTCTAGGGGGCGCAGCTGAGGGAAGAAGACTGTAGCTGCATTTGGCAGTGTCTCCTCTAGGGGACCCCAGTTGAGGGTAAAATGCCATAGCTGCGCTTGATAGTGTATCCTCTAGGGGGCGCTGCTGAGGGTACAAGGCGGTGGCTGAGTTTGGTAGCGCCTCCTCTAGGGGACACTGCTGAGGTACAAAGCTGTGGCTGTGTTTAGTAGTGTCTCCTCTAGGGGGCGCCGTTGAGGGTACAAGACTGTGGCTGTGTTTGGTAGCATCTCCTCTAGGGGGCGCCGTTGAGGGTACAAGACTGTGGCTGTGTTTGGTAGCATCTCCTCTAGGGGGCGCCGCTGAGGGTACAAGGCGGTGTCTGAGTTTGGTAGCGCCTCCTCTAGGGGGCGCCGGTGAGAGTACAAGGTAGAATACGGAGAACGTATACAAGAAACCCATAAACTAGAGAACACCGCAGAACAAGCCGTGGGCCCAACACGACCAGAGGTGCGGGACGTTACAGCGACACTGACCATTCATCTCTCCTTACAGACTGGGGCCTAACACATTAGGACTGCTGCACTATTGAAGGTGGAACAGGGAGATGTAAACAGCGTTTGGGTTTGTACAGATGATCCAGATGTCTGAGTTCTAGAGAGGAACCTGAGGATTACGTTAGTGGACCCCGCCCAACACTGGCAGACATGTAACCTCAGATTGGACGCCGGATGCTGACCCTCTATGGAGCCGGCACGCTCGTGGGAGACAGCCGTCTTTCCGCTCTGGGGTGAATTCTTTAAGAATGGTGTGGAGGAAGACATAAACGAGCTCGCGAGCTTACTGGAACCTCACTTGGCACGCACACACTGACGTTCCCTGGACGAAGGAGTCGGGCCGTTTCTGTGTATAAGAAGTTTGGGATGTTTCCGTCCTCTCTCCGTGTTAGCTGTCGCACAAGCGCTAAACAATCTCCCACAAACTGCGGATTAGCGCGCTGGCCAGAGCGGCCGGTTTATAAACGGGCGCTGGGCTGTAAGAGGCCTGAGATCCAGCCAATAACACAGACGCAGCCCGCGGAGAGAAATGGAGCGGAGATGTTTGTTATTATTTCAGCGCCTCTGTCAAACTCACACAAACATCTCGGAGCCGGGGAACAGTAAAATAAGCTGCACGTCCGCGTGCGGGACCGAGCGCTGCAGCGGCAGCCGGAAGGCCCGGTTTAGCGCTAGCCCCGGGCTAACGCACCTGACACACCTGCAGTTTGCCCTCAGAGACACGCTGTAATTCTCAGGGACGTGCCGCGAGCAGCCACCCGGACCAGGCCGTAAACGTCAACAGTCGCTCGGCTGTGTTTACCTAAAAAAAATGTTTGACAATTTTCCGTTCAGGATTTTAAACCATTTCGCTTCCAACCAAAACATAACAATGATATAACAGCATTACTACAGGACTCCCAGAGCCCAAACACAACAAGCACCGCCATTCTGCTCAATCAAAGCCCTCCGCACACGCAACTCCAGAGCCCAACGAGCGCACGGGCCTGCTCCGAAGCAGCTCGGGAACACTGGGAGGATCCTCTCTGGGACCTGTTTCTGACTCCCGGCTTATTCAGGCGCTGTGGAGAAGCTTCAGGTTTCAGTCTCCCCATCCATACCACACAGTGGTGTTTGGAAGCAGGGGAGGAGATGTGTTGGGTTGTGTGTTCAGAAGGATCCGTTACAGTTTTGCCAGGTTTAGCAGGTTTACGAAGGAAACAAAAGAAAAAAAAATGGCTCTGAAAAATCTCCAGGCTCCACCCCCAAGCGTGACCTTCCGGAGCTACTGTGGCGAGGCTGGGCAGGGTCCACAAAGGGCTTGCTCAGCTACACAGACGAGCATTCACACCTGCCGCAGCGGAGCTCCGTGTGTGGGCAGAGCATGGATGGGTCAATTCAATCCAGGTTCACTGGTAATACAGCTATCGTCCCAAAGTCACTCTCCAGCAGGATGGAGGTAGAAGATGGTGGAGCGCATACAGGACGGTAGATGTAGGAGATGGTGGAGCGCATACAGGACGGTAGATGTAGGAGATGGTGGAGCGCATACAGGACGGTAGATGTAGGAGATGGTGGAGCGCATACAGGACGGTAGATGTAGGAGATGGTGGAGCGCATACAGGACGGTAGATGTAGGAGATGGTGGAGCGCATACAGGACAGTAGATGTAGGAGATGGTGGAGCGCATACAGGACGGTAGATGTAGTAGATGGTGGAGCGCATACAGGACGGTAGATGTAGGAGATGGTGAAGATGTAGGAGATGGTGGAGCACATACAGGACGGTAGATGTAGGAGATGGTGGAGCGCATACAGGATGGTAGATGTAGGAGACGGTGGAGCGCATACAGGATGGTAGATGTAGGAGATGGTGGAGCACAGACAGGACAGTAGATGTAGTAGATGGTGGAGCGCATACAGGATGGTAGATGTAGGAGATGGTGGAGCACATACAGGACGGTAGATGTAGGAGATGGTGGAGCACATACAGGACGGTAGATGTGGGAGATGGTGGAGATGTAGGAGATGGTGGAGCACATACAGGACGGTAGATGTGGGAGATGGTGGAGCACATACAGGACGGTAGATGTAGGAGATGGTGGAGCACATACAGGACGGTAGATGTAGGAGATGGTGGAGATGTAGGAGATGGTGGAGCACATACAGGACGGTAGATGTAGGAGATGGTGGAGCACATACAGGACGGTAGATGTAGGAGATGGTGGAGCGCATACAGGATGGTAGATGTAGGAGACGGTGGAGCGCATACAGGATGGTAGATGTAGGAGACGGTGGAGCGCATACAGGATGGTAGATGTAGGAGACGGTGGAGCGCATACAGGATGGTAGATGTAGGAGACGGTGGAGCGCATACAGGATGGTAGATGTAGGAGACGGTGGAGCACATACAGGATGGTAGATGTAGGAGATGGTGGAGATGGAGCAGATGGCTGAAGATGGCGGGGAAGAGGCTCAGAGCGAGCGTGAGCAGGACTAGACTGGTGGACTCTGATGCCTCATGGTGTTGTCAGACACTCCTAATGATGAGGCGAGGAAATGACACGTTTAGAGGAAATGTGTCCAGAAGTGAGGAGGGTGCAGCGAGGCGCGGGTGCAGAACTAAAGCAGCGTCCGGATGGGGAATAACGAGGGAAGAGATTAAGAGCTTGGTCAAGGTCCAAGTTTCCGTGTGAAAACAGGGCGAGATGAAGCGATTAGTCCTCCGCCGAGGCAGCGATTGTTCCTCATCTGCTGAGTAATTATAAGCTCACTTCAGAGGAGACGAACAGCCGGTCCAGGGTCCAGGTCTTAAAGGGCCCGTCTGGTGGAACATCTAATACACACCTCCAACAGGACCAGCAGCCATCCCCAGGCCGAAGGACCTCCAGGATATTCCTCTAAAGGCTCTCAACTTCACTCCACCTTAACTGACTCACAGTCTCACCTGGTCTCACCCTCACTGACCTGCAGCTTCTTAACTGACTCAGAGTTTAACGGCTCGACTGAGACTCACCTTTACCTGCCTCGCGGCTTGACTGGGATTGCCCTTAACTGCCTCATGGCTTGACTGGGATTCGCTCTTAACTGCCTCGAGGCTTGACTGGAATTCCCACTTAACTGCCTCGCGGCTTGACTGGAATTCCCACTTAACTGCCTCGCGGCTTGACTGGGATTCACCCTTAACTGCCTCGCGGCTTGACTGGGATTCGCCCTGAACTGCCTCGCAGCTTGACTGGGATTCGCCCTTAACTGCCTCGCAGCTTGACTGGGATTCGCCCTTAACTGCCTCGCAGCTTGACTGGGATTCGCCCTTAACTGCCTCGCAGCTTGACTGGGATTCACTCTTAACTGCCTCGCAGCTTGACTGGGATTCGCCCTTAACTGCCTCGCGGCTTGACTGGGATTCGCTCTTAACTGCCTCGCGGCTTGACTGGGATTCGCCCTTAACTGCCTCGCAGCTTGACTGGGATTCCCACTTAACTGCCTCGCGGCTTGACTGGGATACGCCCTTAACTGACTCACTGCTTGACTGGGATTCGCCCTGTGGCCAAGTCATACTAGACGTTTGTCCGTGTTGGAGGAACGACCAGGCTGCCCACTGCTCTCCTATCCGCTGCTCTGAGGCTAGAGGAAGAAAGGAAGGAATTCCGTAGCGATGTGACGACACAGCGACGGGAGGAGACCATACGAGGCTTTGTGTTGAGCTCTGTAGCTAATAACGAGACTCACATGAACAGCTCGGGAACAGCTCTGTGGTACCGTGTGAGGAACCATAGGAGCAACCACATTAGAGATTACTCCACAATGGCTTGATGAGGCACGCAGTAGGCACCGGATTTGGGGAATTTTGGGGTTTTCCAGATCCACATTTTCATCTCTTCACAAATACTCAGTAAACCCTCAACTGCGCTCAGCCCGATCGGATCGAACCTGGCTGGAAAGGGCCAGACGGGTCCGACCGGAGGTGCACTGAGGTAGTGGAAAATAAGTCAGTCATGGAGATTACAGCATGCGAGGAGTGAGGAACGACTGACAGCATCGCATGGACGAGAGACAGAGAGAGAGCTCAAGACATGCTGAAAGAGAGAAGCCGAGCATCTGTCCTTCAGAGCGGAGCATGTGCAGGGATCGGCCCGGCCGCTGGAGATTGATGACGGCTGGGCAGGAAGGCTCGGCGCTCCGAGTGATTTACAGCTGCTGGAGAAAGAGATTCGCTTTTAAAGGTGAGACTTCAAAGCCAAATCCCACATGCGGCTCACGCCATGCCGCCCCGCGCAGGGCATCCCGGGTAACAGAGCGGGACGAGGATGCCAAAGAAGACGTACTGGAGCAAAGGTCACGTGTCACAAGGCCCAAAGCGCTGCAAGGCGGGTCTGCGTGACCAATCGGACGTCAGGGCCGGGGTGAAATACACACGCGGAGTTACGGCACGCTCTTTATCAGCTCCCTCGGTTACTGGAACGCTGCTTCGGGACGGTGACTGTTTCTCATTGTGTGTTCTCGTGCTCACGCTAACCCGCCTGATGTTATCTTCCGCTGCCTGAGTTCCATTCCAACACTGAAGTACAGAGGCTTGAGAAAATACTCTGGAACGGTGAAAACACCTCCAACATGAGCTCAGCGAGAACCCAAAGAACCCAAACCTCAGCTCTGAAGACACCACAGTGATGTTCAACCTCAGGGTAGAAGCGCACTCACAGCACACACCGTGAACCGGCTAACGCGCCAACCCGTACTCCCAAAGATTCCCAACAGATCAGGAACAAATCAGGGAATCTGGAAACAGGATCTGGGGTTATCCCAACAGACGCAGGACAAATAGGAGCATCTGGAAGCGGGATACACTAGGTTACTCCAACAGATAAAGGACAAACCCGAGCTTCTGTAAACGGGATCTATCGTTCTTCCAACAGACAGAAGACTGGGAATGTGGAAACATGACTGAGCGCTGTTCCAAAGGATACACGACAAATACGAATATCCGTAACTGTATCCACTGTTATTCAGCAGACAGAGGCCTGTTTAGGGAATTTGGGAGAAGGATTTAAATGTTACTCCGAAAGGAGAACAAATCAGAGCGCCTGTAAACATGACCTACGGTCTGCCCAATGGATAGAGGACAAACCAGAGCGCCTGCTAACAGAGTCCATACTTATTCCATCGGATAAAGACAAATCAGAGATTGGGAATGGGATCTACTGTCATCCCAATAGGACAAATGAGAGCATCTGGAAACGGGATACACTCTGTTACTCCAACAGATAAACGGCAAACCCGAGCTTCTGTAAACGAGATCTACTGGTCCTCCGACGGACAGAAGACAAATCGGAGAATCTGGAAACATGACTGAGCGTCATTCCCAAAGATACAAGACAAATACAAATGTCTGTTAACTGTATATTCCAGCCCTGTTATTCCAGCAGACAGAGGCCTGTTTAGGGAAGTGAGAAGTTTAGGGATTCTTTAAACGAGATCTATCGTACTTGCGATGAACAAAGACAAATCGGAAAATCTGGAAGTAAGACGGATACAAGACAAAAGAGTGTCTGTTAGCATCCACTGCTATTCCAGCAGACAGAGCCCCGTTTAGGGAAGTGGACAGAGGACAGACCAGAGCACCTGCTGACAGAATCCACAGTCATTCCAACAGACAAAGACAAATCAGAGATTATGGAAACGGGATCTAATGTAATTCCAACAAACAGGAGGACAGACCGGACAATCCCGAGCTTCCCAACAACTGACGGGCAGAACACAAGACACATCAGAGGATCTGGAAACAAGACTACCCGTTATTCCAAAGATACGGGACTGATACGCGTGTGTCAGCTGGTTCCTGGCCGAAGGCTCTTGCAGGACAATTCTACAAAGAACATTCCTTTCAGGAACGCCAGGCTGATCCTCATGTCGCTGGTACTGGGAGACACCAGTGTCTCTGTAGAAAGTGAAATGGAGCCGGAGACCTCGCTGTGTTGAGCGATTCCAACATGGAGAAGCGATTGTAGATCCCTATATGAGGCTAACTCCACTTTCTCCCCGCCACGTTCTCAGATCTTTCACTCGGATCTGAAATAAACGAAGAAAACTTTCATCCTTCAGCTAGTAAAACAGAGCTCTCGGTGATCGCTTCCAAAAACATGTGTTCCAGATTCCACCCTGAACAAGCGTGGCACTGGCTACACGCTTGGACATGATTGATATTTCGTGATGTAATAAATCCATGACTCAGAAACTCATAAAACATCGTATTAAAGAAAACTATTTTTCTATTACACAGAAGACGATCCGGACCGGAGGAACGGGGGATTCGGGAACATTCGGATGAAAGGAGGGAGAGCAAAGCCAAGCCAACACACACACAGGATGTTGATGGTGTGCGGTTGCCAGGTTTGTGTCCAGGTGCTGCCGAACAATACGGCTCTAATTAGGATAGGGGCGGCAGGCGCGCAGCAGGGAATCAGAGACCATGACCAAAGCTGGCAGAACCGGACCCTCCCTATCCCCCCCCCTTTTTCCAGCAGGATCCTCGCTCGCGATAAGCAGAGGGTCATTCGGGCAGGCCCCCTTCATCCATCCTCAGGCATTCGCCACCATCCTGCTGCAGGCTCCACAGCATGTATGTGGTTATAGCAGACGACAAAAGGATCAATACGACTCACTAAAATGAATAAAATGGATAACCAGCAGATAAAAAAAGACTTACGACAGCAGTCCTCCCAGACTGAGTTTAAATAAGGCATATTAGATCTATAACTGCATTTATTAATCGTTTCTTTATTAGCTCACCTTCAACTGCTGGTGGCTTCGCTCTCACTGTGCTAACAGCCACACCTTTCACTCACATAGCAGCATTCAGACTTACCAGGGGTTTATAATTAGAGTCATTCATCTCAAATAACCCTGGATAATTCACCCAATTAACCCTATATAATCCAAACAACTAACACAGACTAACCCTACATAACCCAAACTAGCCCTACATAACCCAGACATCTAACCCAGACTAACTCTACATAACCCAAACTAACCCTACATAAGACAAACTAACCCTACATAACCCAAACTAACCCTATATAACCCAAACTAACCCTACATAACCCAAACTAACCCTACATAAGACAAACTAACCCTACATAACCCAAACTAACCCTACATAACCCAAACTAACCCTATATAACCCAAACTAACCCTACATAACCCAAACTAACCCTACATAAGACAAACTAACCCTACATAAGACAAACTAACCCTATATAACCCAAACTAACCCTATATAACCCAAACTAATCATACATAACCTAAACTAATCCTACATAACCCAAACTAACCCCACATAACCCAAACTAATCCCACATAACCCAAACTAACCCTACATAACCCTAACTAACACTACATAAGACAAACTAACCCTATATAAGACAAACTAATCCTACATAACCCAAACTAACCCTACATAACCCAAACTAATCCCACATAACCCAAACTAACCCTACATAACCCAAACTAACCCTACATAAGACAAACTAACCCTATAATAACAAAACTAAGACATTACAAACCCTAACTAACCTACATAACCCAACTAAAGTATACATAACCCAAACTAACCCTACATAAGACAAACTAACCCTACATAAGACAAACTAACCCTATATAACCCAAACTAACCCTACATAAGACAAACTAACCCTACATAACCCAAACTAACCCTACATAACCCAAACTAACCCTATATAACCCAAACTAACCCTACATAACCCAAACTAACCCTACATAAGACAAACTAACCCTATATAATCCAAACTAACCCTATATAACCCAAACATCTAACCCAGACTAACCCTACATAACCCAAACATCTAACCCAGACTAACCCTACATAACCCAAACAACTAACCCAGACTAACCCTACATAACCCAAACAACTAACCCAGACTAACCCTACATAACCCTACATAACCCAAACTAACCCTACATAACCCAAACTAACCCTACATAACCCAAACTAACCCTACATAAGACAAACTAACCCTACATAAGACAAACTAACCCTATATAACCCAAACTAACCCTACATAAGACAAACTAACCCTACATAACCCAAACTAACCCTACATAACCCAAAAACTACATAACCTAAATAATCCCTACAATAAGACAACTAACCCTACATAACCAAACTAAAACATAAACAAACTACCTAATGAACCCAAACTAACCCTACATAACCCAAACAACTAACCCTACATAACCCAAACATCTAACCCAGACTAACCCTACATAACCCAAACAACTAACCCAGACTAACCCTACATAACCCAAACATCTAACCCAGACTAACCCTACATAACCCAAACAACTAACCCAAACTAACCCTACATAACCCTAACAACATAACCCAGACTAACCCTACATAACCCAAACAACTAACCCAGACTAACCCTACATAACCCAAACAACTAACCCAGACTAACCCTACATAACCCAAACAACTAACCCTACATAACCCAAACATCTAACCCAGACTAACCCTACATAACCCAAACAACTAACCCTACATAACCCAGACATCTAACCCTGACTAACCCTACATAACCCAAACAATAGCCCAGAGTCACCAGGTAAGCCACCAGGTAGGCCAAACTAACCTAGGCTAATAAAGCTAACCCATCTAATCCTAAAGCCTTTAATCCCGAGTCTGAATCAC
>JAMWET010005302.1:137500-140975 GCA_024036415.1 Prochilodus magdalenae
TCACCATACACTCACCACAGACCATGTTTTCACCATAGACCACTCTTTCACCATACACTCACCACAGACCATGTTTTCTCCATACACTCACCATAGACGTTTTCACCATACACTCACCATAGACCATGTTTTCACCATACACTCACCATAGACGTTTTCACCATACACTCACCATAGACCATGCTTTCACCGTACACTCACCACAGACCACTCTTTCACCATACACTTACCACAGACCATGTTTTCACCATAGACCACTCTTTCACCATACACTCACCAGACCACGTTTTCACCATAGATCAATCTCTCACCATACACTCACCATAGACAATGTTTTCACCATACACTCCCCACAGACCACGCATTCACCATACACTCACCACAGACCACGTTTCCACCATAGATCACTTTCACCATACACTCCCCACAGACCACACTTTCTCCATACACTCACCATAGACCACGCTTTCACCATATGCTCACAACAGACCACTCTTTCACCATACACTCACCATACATTCATGACAAACTCACCCTATACACATACTCACCATAGACCCACCATAAAGTTACCACATGCTTACAGTAGGCCCACCATACAGTCACCATACAGTCACTATTTCACCACTCGTTTCCCACAGACTGACCATAGGTTCGCCATACGCTAATCAGCGTACGTTCAAACGCTGCTCCTCATGTTTTACGTTACATTCAGCTCACAGCTTCACTGCTAAAGCTAAAGACACTGCCCACATGTAACTCCTCCCGAGGCACGTGGATCAGCAGTTCCGAATAACCCCAGAGTTCCTGAGAGTTCCATGCTGGATGTTTTTGTTGTTTTTGTCATGGTCCATCAGTCTGTCCAGTCCTGGAGAAAGGTCATTCAGAAAACAGAACTGTGTTTGGTCAGAGTTCTTACTGAAGCCAATCGCTCCTCTCCAGGAAATAGGAGCAGGACTGTCAGACTGCAGCATGTCTGGAGCTGAAGTCCTCGTCTGGCGCTGGTCCAGACCTTCTCCAGCAGCAGGTCTAAATCTGCATGAAGGTTTGTTTCTCTTCCCAACCAAATGATCTCACTTTAACACAAATACTGGCCGAGTCGCATCTCTTAATAAAACGATATGGACATAAACGCCGTCTGGAGACGGAGCTGGAGGGTGAAAGGTCGTGGAGGAGAGCCGTTCATTTCCTCACACACATCATAGGAAAATCCAGAGGTTCTGAGGAGATGGCCGAACATGTGACCTCACAGTGGATGGAAAGCTGCATCAATTAAAGAACAAAAAAGAAAGAAAAGAATGAAAGGAGGAAGAGAGGTCGGAAAATCAGAGCTCAGAGAGAAACAGACTTTCTAAATCTCTAACAGCGCAGTCTCGCTGGGCTGAGGATGCTCCGGCCTAAATACAGAGAGAGAGAGAGAGAGAGAGAGAGAGAGAGAGAGACAAAGAGAGAGAGAGAGAGAGAGAGAGAGAGAGAGAGAGGAGAGAGAGAGAGAGAGAGAGAGAGACAGAGAGAGGGAGAGAGAGAGAGAGAGAGAGAGAGAGAGAGAGACAAGGAGAGAGCAAGAGAGAAGAGAGAGAGAGAGAGAGGGAGAGAGAGAGAGAGAGAGAGAGTGGAAATAGAGAGAGAATAGAGAGATAGAGAGAGAGGAGAGAGAGAGAGGAGAGAGAGGAGAGAGAGAGAGGAGAGAGAGGAGAGAGAGAGAGAGAGAAGAGAGAGAGAGAGTAGAGAGAGAAAGAGAGAGAGGAGAGAGAGAGAGAGAAGAGAGAGAGAGAGGAGAGAGCGGAGAGAGAGAAGAGAGAGAGAGAGAAAGACAGGAGAAGACCAGAGAGCGAGAGAAAGCATGAGGAGAGAAGAAGAGAGAGAGAAGAGAGAGAGAGAGGAGAGAGCGGAGAGAGAGAAGAGAGAGAAGAGAGAGAGAGAGAGGAGAGAGAGAGAGAGAGAAGAGAGAGAGAGAGAGAGAGAGGAGAGAGAGAGAGAGAGAGAAGAGAGAGAGAGAGAAGAGAGAGATAGAGAGAGAGGAGAAGAGAAGAGAGAGAGAGAGAGAGAGAGAGAGAGAGAGAGAGAGAGAGAGAGAGAGAGAGAGATAGAGAGAGAGACACAGAGAGAGAGAGACAGACAGGCAGCTGTAGGCATCACCGTGCTCTGAGCGGTTTCTGGATCCTGATGTTACATGATCAGTATGTAAAAGGACACCCCCGACCCCCGACCCCCGACCCCCAGGCTGCGCTGGACACACCTGTGTACCCCCACTTACACAGGTATACCTCACTGTGTGGGCCTGGAGGTCAGCGCTCTGAGATCACACTCACTACCACCTAGTGACCTGCCTGTAACTGTATTTACCCTGCAGCTTTTACAGGCCTGTCCGTCAGCAGCCGCCCGCTTCGCCCTGCGCGCTCACACACTGACGTCAGCCTGTAGAACACGAGGAACCTCCACACCAATAAACTCCCGCCGTGTTGACATTAGAAACCAGAAGACTGCGGCGAAGCTGATACGAGGCATTTTGTTACACGCTCAGGACTCGTTTCAGCCGTGTTGTGTTTGGAAAGCTAACCGGTGTGATCTGCGCCGTGCGGTTAGGCCCGGAGCTTAAAAAGCTCATTTCATAAAACATCTTTCAGTGATTTCACGGTGAACACGCCGAACATCTGGCACAGGGCTCCCCGGGATATATCACCGAACCCGAGCAACCTGTCCGGCAGCGGGAGACCCAACTACAGCGGAGCAACTACAGCAGAGCAACTGCAGCAGAGCAACTACAGCAGAGCAACTACAGCGGAGTAACTACAGCAGAGCAACTACAGCAGAGCAACTACAGCACAGCAACTACAGCAGAGTAACTACAGCACAGCAACTACAGCACAGCAACTACAGCACAGCAACTACAGCACAGCAACTACAGCAGAGTAACTACAGCACAGCAACTACAGCACAGCAACTACAGCACAGCAACTACAGCGGGAGACCCAACTACAGCGGAGCAACTACAGCAGAGCAACTACAGCGGAGCAACTACAGCAGAGCAACTACAGCACGGCAACTACAGCACGGCAACTACAGCACGGCAACTACAGCACGGCAACTACAGCGGAGCAACTACAGCAACTACAGCGGAGCAACTACAGCACGGCAACTACAGCGGAGCGACTACAGCGGAGCAACTACAGCGGAGCAGCAGCATACAGGCGGAGTAACTACAGCAAAGAGCCAACTACAAAATACAGCGGGAGAAACCCAAACTACAGCAGAGTAACTACAGCAGAGTAACTACAACAATCAAAAGTAACTGCAAGGAGAAAGCACGGCAACTACCCCCGGCACGATGCAGCACAAAAGGCACGGCAACTACAGAGCGGAGCAACTCATCAAGGAGCACGGCACTACCTACGCGGATCAAAACTAAATACAAGGGAGCAACTACAGCATGGCAACTACAACAACACGAGCACGCCAACCACTACACTACAAC